>JAPDFW010000081.1:0-92500 GCA_028826165.1 Anaeramoeba ignava
AATCAAATTTTACATTTTAATTCTTTTTTTTTATTATTTTTGAATTGAAAATATTCAAATTTCTTTCTTTTAAAACAAATTTTTATAAAAATTCATTCAATAATAAAAGAAAAGAAATATTTACATAAAAAATCAATCTTTATTTTCAAAAAAAAGATATAAATAAATTAATCTTAAATTTATTAAAAAGTTCATTGCAAATAAGAATTGAAAATTTATTTATTCATTCATTCATTCATATTCTTTTTTTTCTGAATCTTAAATCAAGATTAATTAGATTTAGGATATATTTCTGTTATTTTAATTCATGTTTTCTTGAAATAAATATTAATTACAAAAAAAATGAACAAAAAAAAAGAAGAAGTAACTCGAAAACTTGAAAATTATTTTAGAGATAATAGAAAAGGAATGGAAATGATTGTTTTTTTTTTTGGTTGATGAATTTTTTGATTATTTCATTCAACTAAAGGAATTGAAAATTATCCATCAAATTTTTTTTTGTGTTTAAATAAAAATTTTTGAAAAATAGATAATAAATTAGAATATTTCGATTATGAATTTTTTAACTCAAAGAATCTCTTAAGATGAAATTTTTATCACTTTAATGTTCTATTACTTCATTTAAATGGAATTTTTTCCAAAGATATCGAAAAGATAATTATATTAAATGAAAGAAGAAATTTTCAAAAAAATAAAATCTTTTTTTTTCCTTTTCTCTCAAATATATCTCAAAATTTCAATATTATAATTCAATATAATTTTTTTTTTCTTCTTCTTACATAAGGAAGAAATAATGATATTGATTTTGTAAAAAAAAAGGAAATGAAAATATGTGAAATTGAGAAAAGTATCCAAATGTTTTTATTCAAAATATTTTTCATTTTGAAATTATGTTTTCCACAAAATTAATTCGTTATTATCAACCAAAAAAAATGAAAAGGATTAAAGAGATTAAGTAATTCTTTTTTTTTTCATTGTGAATTTCTTCTAAGGGTGATTTTTTTTCAATTTTGGGAAAAACAAATTTTCTAATTTTTGAAATTTAAATTCTGTTTTTTATTTTAAATAATAAATCAAAATTAGATAAAATAAATATCTTCTTTATGGAAAAAAAGAAGATAATAAAAGGAAATTGTAATAAAAAATCAGAAAAAGAAATAATTCAATTTTTATAATCTCAGAAAAAAAAAAGGGAAATAAAATAAATTTGAGATTGATTTCAGATAATTCTTAATTTGTTGATTATCTGCTCTTATCATTTTTTTTTCAATTCCAACAAAATAAAATCAAATGGAAAAAAACTTCCCGATTTTTATTTTATTGTTTATAAATTTTGAGAAAAAAAATTTAATAATTTTAAAATAAATTAAAATTGAATTTTCTTTTGTTAATAAAAATAAAAATAAATATTAATAAATTAATAAATTTAAATTTGAATTTATTTGAAAATAATCAAAATTATTGAATTTTTTTTTAAAATTAATTATTATTATTATTATTAAATAAAAATAAATACATCTTGTTTATTCCATTCAGATCTTTTTTTGAATAAAATTTGGAAAATTTCAAAATCAATTGGTTCCTTTTTTGAAAAGTAATGAAATAAAGTTTCCTAAATTTGAATAAAAAAATAAATAAAGAATAAATTAAAATTAGTTAAAAAGAATTAATTTGTTAAATTAAATAATTTGTTTTTTTTTGAATTGATAAAAACTAAAAAAGAATAATTTAAATTTTTTATTAACTCAAAATTAATTAATTTAAATTTGTGTTTTTTTTTTTTGAAATTAAAATAAAAGGAATTGAAAAATAATAAATTAAGAATGAATAAATAATAATTATAATTATCAATTTTTCTTTAGAAATTTTACTTTATTTCCTTCATTCTTTTTAATTTTTCATTAAATAAAAAATGAAAAACAAAATTTATTTATTTATTTATTTATTGGGAAAAAGAAAATAATAAAGATATTATCTGGATTATGAATTATGAATAAAAAAATTTTTTTGATGAATAAATTAATTTTCAAATTGAATTTATATTTTTGATTTTTAATAATAAATTTCCAAATAATAAAATAGATTTAAAATTTTTTATTATTAAAAACAATTTAATTTAGATTTAATAATCAAAAAAACAAAAATTATTTTAAATTAATTATATCCTAATCAAAAAAAGAAAATATAAATAAATTGGGAAAATAAATGATTAGAGAAAATATTATATTTATTATTATTATTATTGATTTCAATTTTTTTTTCAAAAAGAGAAAATTTAATTTTATCAAATAAATATCTATTTTTTATTTCTTTAATTTTTTATCAATTTTTTTTATTATAAAAAAAAGAATTGAATTTAGTTATTATTGATAAAAATAAATAATTATTAAAAAAGAAATCAAATATCTCTTTGTTTTTTGTTAATCTTTCTTCATTCTTGAATTCTATTAATTTCTTATCTAATCAATAATAATTAATAATAAAATTTTGAAAGAAAAAAAAAACAAACTTTATTTTCAAATTTGTTTTCAAATAATTTTTGATATAAGAATTATTTAGTTTTTTTTTTGATAAATATATTTCTAATCTTTTATTTTTATTATTAATTTAAATTTAATAATTTCAATTTTCTCAAAAGGAATTTAATTAATTTGATAAATGTTTCTATTATCAACTTTCTCAAATTTTGAAAATAATATAATAATAAAAAATCATAATTTGTTATTTTTAAATTAAATTAAATTAAATTAAATTAAATTAAATTAAATTAAATTAATAATAATAATCAATTTTTTTTTGAAATTAATAAATCTTATTTAATTTAATTCCCAAAATAAAAAAGAGAAAGAGAAAGAGAAAGGAGAAATATGTTTGTTTTTTTCCAAAATGGCAAAAATAAAGAAAATAGTTATTAATGCAAAAAAATGAAAAATATTATGTTAGTTTTAAATTTTAAATTAAAAAAATTTTGTTCTCTTTCTTTTTTGGCAAAGAAAAATAATGAAATAAAAAAAATAAATTATTATGATTTGAGAAAATAATTATGATAGAGAGAAAATATTGAATTTTTTTTTGTTTATGAAATAATATGAAGTTTTTGAAAATTGAAATAAAAAGAAATAAATTATATTTTTATATTTTTATGTTTTGAAATGAATTAATAAAAAAACGAACCTTTCTTCCCTAATAAAATAAAAGAAAAAAAAGAAAAAGAAATAAAAATTAATTTTTAAATTAATTAAATTAAATAATAAAATTTTTTTGTATTATTTACAGGTTTTGATTTTCTATATTCCTCCTTTAATTGTTTTAATTTTATTTCATCTCTTTTTTCAATAATTTCTAAATCAAAAATTAAATAAAATAAAATTAAATTAAATTAAATTGTATTTGTTTTTTATATTTAGAAAGATTTTAATAAAAAAAATTATTTTGTTGTTTTGTTGTTTTAATTAATTTTACTTTTCTTTTCTTTCAATAGTTTTTGAATCTCTATTTTGTTTTATTAAAGTTAAATTTAATAAGAATAAATTAATATTTGTTTTTCAAATTTAAATAAATTTATATTCAATCAAAATAATTTTTGTATTTTGTTTGTGAAATAAAAAATATGAAAAGAAATTTACCTTTTTTGTTTAAAACTAGAACTCCTAAAGCTTCAATTCCTTTATTATAAATTTCTTTATCTTTATCTGTAAAATTAACCATTGTTGAAATTATTGTATCAATTCCAGAATTGGTTTCAATTTGTGTTTTGTTTTCTTTTTTATTTTTTATATTTCAAAAAAAAATGAAAATTAAATTATTTTGTTTTTATTTTTAATTTTGAATTTACCGTTTTCTTTTCCAATATTAATAATAATTAAAATAGATTGAAGTTGAAGAAATCTGTTAAATGGGAAATTATTCATTGCTTTGATAATTAAATTAAATCCATTTAAATTCGGTAAATTAAATGAAATTCCTATTTTAAATTGATAATTATTATTTGTTTTGGTTTTTTTTTTGTAAAAACAAAAGAAGCAAGAAAGATAATTTAAATAATAAAATGCAAAAAATTTTGTTAATAAATAAAATCAAATTTAAATTTTACTCTTTCCAGTTTCAATAAATTTTCTTAAAATAAAACAACAAGTTTCTTGAATAATTTGGTTTATTGGGAAATTCTTCATAGATTCAAAAATTAAAGAAATATTAATTTCATTCATTTCTTTTTGTTTTCAAAATAAAATTTAATAAATAAATATCAAAATTGAATTTTAAATTTAAATTTTAATTTTTACTGGTTTCAGTTTCAATAAATTTTCTTAAAATAAAATAACAAGTTTCTTGAATAAATTGATTTGTTGAGAAATTCTTCATAGATTCAAAAATTAAAGAAATATTAATTTCATTCATTTCTTTTTTGGTGTTTTAAAAATAAAATTAATAAATAAATAAATATCAAAATTGAATTTTAAATTTAAATTTTAAATTTTACTTGTTTCAGTTTCAGTAAATTTTCTTAAAATAAAACAACAATTTTCTTGAATAAATTGGTTTGTTGAGAAATTCTTCATAGATTCAAAAATTAAAGAAATATTAATTTCATTCATTTCTTTTTTGGTTTTTTTTAAAATAAACAATAATAAATAATTAATTAATTAATATCAAATTTAAATTTTAAATTTTACTTGTTTCAGTTTCAGTAAATTTTCTTAAAATAAAACAACAAGTTTCTTGAATAATTTGGTTTGTTGAGAAATTCTTCATAGATTCAAAAATTAAAGAAATATTAATTTCATTCATTTCTTTTTTTTAAAAAATAAAACAATAATAAATAATTAATTAATTAATATCAAATTTAAATTTTAAATTTTACTTGTTTCAGTTTCAGTAAATTTTCTTAAAATAAAACAACAAGTTTCTTGAATGAATTTGATTTGTTGAGAAATTCTTCATAGATTCAAAAATTAAAGAAATATTAATTTCATTCATTTCTTTTTTTTAAAAAATAAAACAATAATAAATTAATTAATTAATAAATATCAAATTTAAATTTTAAATTTTACTTGTTTCAGTTTCAGTAAATTTTCTTAAAATAAAACAACAAGTTTCTTGAATAATTTGATTTGTTGAGAAATTCTTCATAGATTCAAAAATTAAATTAATATTAATTTCATTCATTTCTTTTTTGGTTTTTTTTAAAATAAAATTAATAAATAATTAATTAATAAATAAATATCAAATTTAAATTTTAAATTTTACTTGTTTCAGTTTCAGTAAATTTTCTTAAAATAAAACAACAAGTTTCTTGAATAAATTGATTTGTTGAGAAATTCTTCATAGATTCAAAAATTAAATTAATATTAATTTCATTCATTTCTTTTTTGGTTTTTTTTAAAATAAAATTAATAAATAATTAATAAATAAATTAATATCAAATTTAAATTTTAAATTTTACTTGTTTCAGTTTCAGTAAATTTTCTTAAAATAAAACAACAAGTTTCTTGAATAATTTGATTTGTTGAGAAATTCTTCATAGATTCAAAAATTAAAGAAATATTAATTTCATTCATTTCTTTTTTGGTTTTTTTTAAAATAAAATTAATAAATAATTAATTAATAAAAATCAAATTTAAATTTTAAATTTTACTTGTTTCAGTTTCAGTAAATTTTCTTAAAATAAAACAACAAGTTTCTTGAATAATTTGATTTGTTGAGAAATTCTTCATAGATTCAAAAATTAAAGAAATATTAATTTCATTCATTTCTTTTTTTTAAAAAATAAAACAATAATAAATTAATTAATTAATTAATAAAAATCAAATTTAAATTTTAAATTTTACTTGTTTCAGTTTCAGTAAATTTTCTTAAAATAAAACAACAAGTTTCTTGAATAATTTGATTTGTTGAGAAATTCTTCATAGATTCAAAAATTAAAGAAATATTAATTTCATTCATTTCTTTTTTGGTTTTTTTTAAAATAAAATTAATAAATAATTAATAAATAAATAAATATCAAATTTAAATTTTAAATTTTACTTGTTTCAGTTTCAGTAAATTTTCTTAAAATAAAACAACAAGTTTCTTGAATGAATTGATTTGTTGAGAAATTCTTCATAGATTCAAAAATTAAAGAAATATTAATTTCATTCATTTCTTTTTTGGTTTTTTTTAAAATAAATAAATAAATAAATAAATAAATATCAAATTTAAATTTTAAATTTTACTTGTTTCAGTTTCAATAAATTTTCTTAAAATAAAACAACAAGTTTCTTGAATGAATTTGTTTAAATAAATTCTAAATAGATTCAAAAATTAAAGAAATATTAATCATTTCTTTTTGGTTTTTTAAATAAATAAAAATAAATAAATAAATAAATAAATAAATAAATAAATAAATAAATAAATAAATAAATAAATAAATAAATAAATAAATAAATAAATAAATAAATAAATAAATAAATAAATAAATAAATAAATAAATAAATAAATAAATAAATAAATAAATAAATAAATAAATAAATAAATAAATAAATAAATAAATAAATAAATAAATAAATAAATAAATAAATAAATAAATAAATAAATAAATAAATAAATAAATAAAAAAATAAATAATTAATTTCATTCATTTCTTTTTGGTTTTAAAAATAAAATTAATAAATAAATATAAAAATTGGAAATTGGAAATTGGAAAAATTACTCTTTCCAGTTTCAGTAAATTTTCTTAAAATAAAACAACAAGTTTCTTGAATAATTTGATTTGTTGAGAAATTCTTCATAGATTCAAAAATTAAAGAAATATTAATTTCATTCATTTCTTTTTTGGTGTTTTAAAAATAAAATTAATAAATAAATATCAAAATTGTAAATTGTAAATTGTAAATTTTACTTGTTTCAATTTCAGTAAATTTTCTTAAAATAAAACAACAAGTTTCTTGAATAAATTGATTTGTTGAGAAATTCTTCATAGATTCAAAAATTAAAGAAATATTAATTTCATTCATTTCTTTTTTGGTTTTTAAAAATAAAACAATAATAAATAATTAATTTTTAATTTTAAATTTTAAATTTTACTTGTTTCAGTTTCAGTAAATTTTCTTAAAATAAAACAACAAGTTTCTTGAATAAATTGATTTGCTGAGAAATTCTTCATGCATTGAAAAATAAAATTAATATCGATTTCATTCATTTCCTTTGTTTGATCTATTTTGGAAAATAAATGAATAAATAAATTCAAATTCAATTTAAATGAATTTTTATTTTTTTATGTTGAAATTTACCTTTCTCGTGTTCTTGAATTGAAAGTTTGAATTTTGCAAAATAAGGTTTAAGTAGTTTTAATATTTCTTCTTTCTCTTGTATCAATTTTTTCGGTTCTTGTTCTTGTTCCAAATGTTGGACTTTTCGTTTTAACTGTTTCAATATTTTGAAAGTAAATTAATAAGTATTATTTAAATTGAAAATGTTTTGAGTTTTTTGTGTAAATTGATTTTATTTCTAAAATATTGAATATGATTTAGATATTATCTCAATAATGTAGATCAAATTTAGTTTTCCTTTTTAAAAAAAAATTCTAAATACCTCAATTTCTTGGAGTAAATCTTGTGATTTCTTTGCCTGATTCAATACTTGTTGTTTGAATTGATTTGATTTGATTTGATTTGATTTGATTTGATTTGATTTGAGAAAAAGTAATTGGAATTATAATTTTAATTATAATTTTGTTTTTTTTTTGGATTTTAGAAAAAAAAATATTTTACTTTCTGCTTTTATGCGATCCAAACATTCAGTAAATTCATTCAATGTACATCTTTCTTTTGGATTTGAACTCCATCCTTTCTTAATTAATTCAGATAATTCTTTCGGAAAATCTTGTGGGAATTCAGGTCTTTGTCCTTGTATAACTTTTACTGTAATCATCATTGGATTTTCACTTCCAAAAGGTTTTTTCTTTGAGAAAATTTCATATAAAATCATTGATAAACTGAAAATATCACAAGATGTATCATAAGCATTCTCTTTCCTAAAAAGTTCTGGAGCAGAAAAACCAAAGGAAACAGTAGCTGAAGTAACTTTCAAGGTATGTTCTCTCACTTTTGAAATGCCAAAATCTGTGATTTTTGGTCTATTATCGCAAACTAAAATGTTTTCAGGTTTCAAATCACGATGAATAACTGAATGTGAATGTAGAAGTTTTATTCCTTGAATAATTTGTAATGAGTAGTCAACTTGTTCTTCAAATGTTAGGCTTGAGATCTTATTAGATAAATCTCCTTGGTTAGCAAATTCCACAACAAGTCCAATTAAGTTATCCATTTCAGTTTTTCCATACATCTTAATAATTGAAGGGTGCTCTAATTTCATTGCTAATTTAAGTTCATTTTCAAATTGTTCGTTTGCTTTTTCATCAGTTACTACATTGATTCTTTTGATAACAACATCTTTTCCTTTCCATTTGGCTTTGAAAATTTGAGCAGTTCCTCCAATAGCAAATGGTTTTGGTTCAACTTCTAATTCTGATAATGGGATGAAAGGGATGATTTGCTCCTCTGGTTTCTTTTGGATTGTTTGAATCAATTGTAATAAAATACGATTTAAAATTGGTTTGAAATCATCAAAAGAAGTTCTGCAAAAAGGACAACCGTCAACTGTTTTGAGACATAATTCACAAATTGAATGACCATCTTGACAAATTATCATTGGTTTTCTTTCTTGTGAATAATTTTGGAAACATATTGGACAAATTTCTGGTTCTTCCATTTTTCAAGAAACTGATTTAAAAAGATATAATTTTAATAAATAAGTTATAAATATTTTGATTATTTAAATAATCAAATTTAGATAAATAATTTTTTTTAAATTTTTAATAAATAAAATAAATTGAAATTAAATAATATTAATAAATAATTTATAAATATTTTGATTATTTAAATAATTTAGATAAATAATTTATGTTTAAAATAATAATTTTAATATTTTTAATTTAATTATTTTTTAATTTTTTAATTTGTTTTTTTCTTTTTTTTAATAAATAAAATAAATTGAAATTAAATAATATTAATAAATTAAATAATTTAGATAAATAATTTAAAATAAATAATTTTAAATAAATATTTTTATTTTGATTATTTAAATAATTTTTAATTTAATTATTTTTTAATTTTTAATTTGTGTTTTTTCCTTTTTTTAATAAATAAAATAAATTGAAATTAAATAATATTAATAAATAATTTATAAATATTTTGATTATTTAAATAATTTAGATAAATAATTTATGTTAAAATAATAATTTAATATTTTTAATTTAATTATTTTTAATTTTTTAATTTTGTTTTTTTCTTTTTTTAATAAATAAAATAAATTGAAATTAAATAATATTAATAAATAATTTATAAATATTTTGATTATTTAAATAATTTAGATAAATAATTTATGTGTAAAATAATAATTTAATATTTTTAATTTAATTATTTTTAATTTTTAATTAATTTTTATTTTTTAATTTTTTTAAAATTTAAAATTAAAATAATTAAAAATAAATAAATAAAAAAAATTAATTTAAATTTTTAAATATTTTTTTAATTTATTTTTAATAATAATTTTTTTAAATATTTTATTTTTTATTTAATAAATAAAATAAATTAAAATTAAATAATATTAATAAATAATTTATAAATATTAAATTTAAATAAAATAATTTTATGTAAAAATAATAAAAATATAAATAAAATTACTTTTATTTCTTTGTGTTTACTTTTGTGAAAAATGAAAAAAAATGAAAAATTTGTTTTTATTTTTAATTAAAAAAAAAAAAAAAGAAAAAGAAATTAAAAAAGAAAATTTCTTATTTATTAAGTTTTGAATAAATTTCAAAACAAATTGTTTATTTAATTTCTTTTTCAAAAATGAAATAAAATTGATAAAATTGTTCTTAATCATAATTTTGAATTTTTTTAATTAAATTTATTTATTTTTTCCAAATAAAAATCAATTAAAATATTTTTTTGAAAGAATTTATAAATAAATTAAATCTATTTAAATATTGAATTTCTTTCTATTTTTTTTTGGAAAATAATTTAATAATAATTTTTAAATCAAAACAATTCAATTCTATCTATTTTTTTTTTGGAATTTAAATATTAATTCTATCTATTTTTGAATTTAAATAATTCTATTAAAAAGAAAAATTTTTGAATATTTTATATTTTGTAATAAAAAATCAAGAAATATTTCTTTTTTTGGAAATGTTTTGATTTGAGTTTGAGGTTTATAAAGGAAATAAATTTGGAAATTTTGTTGAATAAAAAAGAAAGGAATGAATAAATAAATAATAAATAGTTTTTTTTCAAAGTTATTCAAAAGTAGAATTAAATAAAATCTTCCAAAATTTGAAGATAAATATTTTAAAGAAGATTTGTTGAGTATTTATATAATAATTGATTTATCTTTATAATATTTGTGAATTTGGAAATATTTTGAAATCAAATTTGTTTTGGATTATATTTTGGATTAAGTAAATGAACAGATATCATGTTTTTTAAAAAGAATTTTGAATATTTCTTGATTAAATTGATTTAAATAATAAATTAAATAAGAGTTAGAATTTTGATATTTATATCATTTTCCAATATTTAAGTAAAGAGAATTGAAATTTAAAAGTGATTTGGGATTTTGAAGATTATTTTCATTTGTTTCATTTTGTTTTTCCAATAAGGATTTAATTTCTCAATTTTAAAGAAGTTAGAATTTATAAATAATTTTTTTTGTTGTTGTTAAATAATTAAGATTAATGAACAGAAATAACTTGTTATTGTTTAGAATTTTGTGAATTTAAATTGGATTTGAAATTGAATTTAATATTTTGAAAAAGAGTTTTCTTGTTTGATATTAATGGAAATCTCTTCAAAATGGAATGATTAATAAATATTTATGATTAGGAATTTTGTAATTTTATCAATTATTTTGGAGAAATGAAGAATAATTTTGTAATAAATTAAATTAAATTAAATTAAATTAAATTAAATTTATTGATAAAATTGAGTTCTATCTGTTATATTTTTTGAATAGATTAAATAGAAGTATATTTCCTTGAAATAAATAAAGAATTTGTGAATATTATTGAAATTATTAAGAAATGTATTTTCAATTCAATTCAATTTAATATTCTTTTTCTTGAAGAAAATAATTGAATAATAATTTTGAAATGGAAATAAATAATATTCTGGAAATTGGAAATATTTCTAAAGAAAGGATATATAAATTATTCAAAAATGTTGTTGAATTTTGTTAATTTTGTTTTAGAATATAAAAAGTTGTAATTAATCATCAATTTCAAAATATTTGTGGAAAATATTCTTTTTGTGTATTTTGAATAATTGATATTTACAAATAAAAGGGAGAAATATTTTGTGAAGATTTGTGAAAATAAGTATTCATTGATATCAGTAATTTTTTATTCAAAAAAAAATATTCAAGAAATATATTTTGATTTTATCTTTTTTTTCAGTTTCAAGAAAATGGAAAAAATTTCATAATTTCAATATTTGGTTAATTGTTTATTTGTGATATTTTGATTCAAGAAATAAATAAATATCCAAATTATTATTTTAAGTTATTGAATATATGTATCAAGTGTTTCCAATGCAAAAGTAAATTGAAGATATTTAAATAATTTTCATAAATTCTTGAAATAATAAAAATGGAAATAAGTATTTCTGTTTATGGATTAAATTGTTGAATATATGTAAGATAGATATTTTTGTTGTTGATAATAATTCAAATTCTTCTTTCTTTTCATAATATAAATAAAATAAAATAATCTTGAAAAATTGTGAGATTTGAGAAATATTGATTAAATTGGAAGAAAATATTTCTGTAATGATGTAAACAGTTAGAAAGTTTGTTTTTGAAAGGAAAATGAATGAAAATTGTTGTATATTCAATATTAAAAGATCAAATAAGTGTTGAAATATTTTGGAAATCAAGAATATTTTCTTTTCTTTTTATTGTAAATGTTTCAATTTGTGGATTATCTCTTAATTGTTATTCTATTTTTTCTTAATAGAAAAATCTATATTAAATAAAATTCTTTCTTTCTTTCTTCTTCTTTTAAATTTCTTTTTAAAATATCCAATAATGTTAAATATCAATAGTTTTCATTTAATTCAAATATTAAAATGAATTCTGTAATAAGATCTATAAAAAAACAGGAGAAACAAATAAGAATTAATAAAATATTTCATGTGTTAATTATAGATTTTAAGGAAATATTTTGGTTATTAATTTAATTCCACAAATTTCTTCTTCTTCTTTTTTTTCGAATAAGAAATAACATTAAAAAGAGAATATAAAGGTTTTTCTTTATAATATCAATAAATAGATTATGAAAATACAGTAAGCTTGTTATTGTTTGTTTTATGTTAATTTCTTTTTTGATTTTGAAATGTAGAATTGTTTTAAAATATCCATTTTAAGTTCTTTTTCTTTTTCTTCTGTAAAATATTCCATAATAATATTTGGTTTTATCTTGATATTTGATTTATTGATTTCAAATTTTTTTCAATTAGATTCAATCTATTTTCTTTGTGTTTCTATTCAAAGATTCTGTTTTAATATCAATTTTATCAACTGAAATATATATTTTTTTATTGTATTATTTTTGAATTGAGAAAAGAGATATAATGTTATTGGTGAATTTTTTTTTTGGTTTAATACAAAGGTGAAAACTTGAATATTTATCAATTTGATTTCCTTTTTCTTTTATTATTATTTTTTTTGTTTTTGCAATTAAATTTTCATAATCAAAATTAATGTAAATTTGATTTGATTTTCTTTTAAATATTATGAAGAGATATATTTATTTTGTTGATTATAATTTTGTTTGAATTTCATTTCAATTTGTAAATAATTTGATAATTTAAATTATTTGTGTTTTGATAATTGAAATTTATTGTTAGATTTCTTTTTGTAGAGAAAATGTATCAATTTTGATTTTTTGATTTGGGAATTTTGTTTCATAATTTTATTCAATTAATATAATAAGTTTCATTTTCAAAATTATTTTTTTTTTGAATATAAAGAAATATTTTATAAAATTTTGAGAGTTTTTATTTGATAAATTCTATTGTATTCCTTTTTTAAATAAATAAAATTATTTTGGAATTTGAATTAAAAAAAAATTTTAAATCAAATAAAATAATTTACTATTGAATAATAATCATCTTCTTCAATTTTCTAAATTGTTTTAATAATTATTTCTTGAATAAAATCAACAATTTCAAATCATTTTTGAAGCAAAAAAATTTGAAATTTTCTTTAATAATAATATCTAAATATTTCTTCAATTTTAATTTCTTCATTATTAATTTTAACATATTTATATTTATTTTTAAATCAATTTTTGAATTAATTTAGATAATAAAACCTTTTTATAAATTATATAAATAAATTATTTTATATTTTAATTTTAATTTTTATTATTTAATTTTTTGATTAAATTTATATTAAAAATTATTAAATTATTTTATTAATTATTTAATAAGGAAAATAAATAATAAAATTATATTTTATATTATTAATTTATTTCAAATTAATTTATAATTTTAAATTTAATTAAATATTATTATTTAAAATTATTTAAAATTATTTTATTTTTTTTGGAAATAAAATTAATTAAATTTAATTTTTGATTTAAATTTATATTTATTTTTAAATCAATTTTGAATTAATTTAGATAATAAAATTCTTTTTATAAATTATATAAATAAATTATTTTATATTTTAATTTTAATTTTTATTATTTAATTTTTGATTAAATTTATATTAAAAATGTTTAAATTATTTTATTAATTATTTAATAAGGAAAATAAATAATAAAATTATATTTTATATTATTAATTTATTTCAAATTAATTTATATTTTAAATTTAATTAAATATTATTATTTAAATTTATTTAAAATTATTTTATTTTTTTGGAAATAAAATTAATTAAATTTAATTTTTTTTGATTTAAATTTATATTTATTTTTAAAATCAATTTTGAATTAATTTAGATAATAAATTATTTTTATAAATTATATAAATAAATTATTTTACATTTTAATTTTAATTTTTATTATTTAATTTTTGATTAAATTTATATTAAAAATGTTTAAATTATTTTTATTAATTATTTAATCAAAAATTAAATAATAAAATTATATTTTATATTATTAATTTATTTCAAATTAATTTATACTTTAAAATTTAATTAAATATTATTATTTAAATTTATTTAAAATTATTTTTATTTTTGGAAATAAAATTAATTAAATTTAATTTTTGATTTAAATTTATATTTATTTTTTAAAATCAATTTTGAATTAATTTAGATAATAAATTCTTTTTATAAATTATATAAATAAATTATTTTACATTTTAATTAACATTTTCTCTTTATTTTTTTTATAATTTTGTTTTTGAAATTTTTATTTGATTTTTCTTTTTTTCTTTTTATTTTTAATTTAAAAAAAACAAAAAAATGAAAAAATGAATAAAAGTTTTAAAATCATTTTTAATTAATTTTATGCCAAAATAATAAATTAATTATTATTAAATTTTAAATTAAATATTTATTTAATATTTTCTTTTCAAATTTTATTTATTTTATTTTTAATAATATTATTTTTTTAAAACTATTTAATTTTATTGCAAAATAATAATTTAATTTAATAAATAAAAATTAATAATTTTTTTAAATTTCTTAATTAATTTTATTGCAAAATAATAATTAATAATTAATTAAAAATAAAAATTAAAATCTATTTTTTTTAAAATTTATTTCTTTATTTTTAATAATATTAATTTAATATTAATAATAAATTCTTTTTAAAAATTTCTTATTAATTTTATTGCAAAATAATAAATTAATTATAATTAAAAATTAAATTAAATATTTATCTAATTTTTGTTTTAAATTTATTTCTTTATTTTTAATAATAATTTAATATTAATAAAAAATTTTTTTAAAATCATTTCTTAATTAATTTTATTGCAAAATAAATAAATTAATTATTATTAAAAATTAAAATTAAAATAATAAATAAAATATTTTAATTTATTTTTATTTCTTTATTTTTAATAATATTAATTTAATATTAATAATAAATTCTTTTTAAAATTATTTTTTAATTAATTTTATTGCAAAATAATAAATTAATTATAATTAAAAATTAAATTAAATATTTATCTAATTTTTGTTTTCAAATTTATTTCTTTATTTTTAATAATATTAATTTAATATTAATAATAAATTTGTTTTTAAAATCATTTCTTGATTAATTTTATTGCAAAAAAATAATAATTATAATTTAAAATTTAAAAAATTAAATTTTTAATAAAAATATTTAATCCTTTTTTAATTTTTTTTAAATAATAAATTCTATTTTTGATTTTATTTTTATTAATAATAAATTTAATCCTTTTTTAATCTATTTTTAATTATTTTATTGCAAAATTAAATTAATTGCAAAATAAAAATAAATAAATTTTTATTTCAAATTTATTTCATTTTTTAAATAAAATCTTTTATCTAATTTTTGTTTTAAATTTATTTAATTTTTTATTTTTAATAAATAATTTTTTAATAAAATTAAATTAATTTAATAATAAATTATTTTTAAAATCATTTCTTGGTTTCAATTAATTTTATTGCAAAATAATAAATAAATCAAATTATTATTAAAAATTAAATTAAATATTAAATATTTATTTTTGTTTTAAATTTATTTCTTTTATTTTTAATAATATTAATTTAATATTAATAATAAATTCTTTTTAAATCAAAATCATTTTTCTTAAATTAATTTTATTACAAAATAATAAATAATTATAATTAAAAATTAAATTAAATATTTAAATAATTTTTTTGTTTTAAATTTATTTCTTTATTTTTAATAATATTAATTTAATATTAATAATAAATTTGTTTTTAAAATCATTTATTTTTTTGATTATAATTTTTAATATTAATAATAAAATTTAAAAAATAAATTATTATTAAAAATTAAATTAAAAATATTTAATTTTTTTTCAAATTTATTTATTTTTAATAATATTAATTTAATATTAATAATAAATTCTTTTTAAATCATTTCTTAATTAATTTTTTAAAATTAATAAATAAAAATTAAAAATTAAATAAAATATTTACTTTTTAAATTTATTTTTTATTTTAAATTAATTTTATTTAAAAATAATAAAATTTTTAAAATAATCAATTAATTATTATTGCAAAATAATAAATTAAAATTATTAAAAATTAAATTAAATATTTATCTAATTTTTGTTTCAAAATTTATTTCATTATTTTTAATAATATTTATTTAATATTAATAATAAATTCTTTTTAAAATCATTTCTTAATTAATTTTATTACAAAATATTAAATTAATTATAATTAAAAATTAAATTAAATATTTATCTAATTTTTGTTTCAAATTTATTTCTTTATTTTTAATAATATTAATTTAATATTAATAATAAATTCTTTTTAAAATTATTTCTTGATTAATTATTATTAAAAAATATTGATTTGGTTTTGAAATTATTTATTTTCCCAAATTAAAATAAAAATCAAACTGAAAATAGATTTGGAAAAAAAAATAATTGAAAAAGGAATTGAATTTGAATTTCCTATTTCTCATTTCTTAATCATATAACGAATGAAAAGAAGCAAACAACTAATTGCTGTAACGACACCAAGACCAGCTGCACCACCCTTATACATCCCTTTGTCTTTAAGTAATTTTGTTGTCGATTCTGGAGCTTTTCCTGAACTTGAACTGTAATCCTTTTCCGACCAACAAGTGTTTCCGTGGGTATTGTTTGAGGGTCTTTCATTCTCAAAATCGTAAATAACCCAAGGAAAATAAACGGATCCAATCAAAGAGGTTTTATCATCAGGAACAAGTTTTACATAATAGGATTCTTTGCTGTGATACGAATCGTACACTTCATTGAATGCGTTTTGACACGAGGAGTAATCCAAAATGTAATCGCATCCAGGGCATGAAATTGCTTCGACTCTGTTGAAAAAATAGCAAGTTGTTTGTTCGAGTCGGTTTGATTCTGAGATTGCTGGTCCCATTAAGCCTGCGATGAAAATGATGTCCACAATGATCATCCAAATGGCGAGAGGCCACATATATTTTTTTGAGGATTTCTTGAACATGAGAACAGCTGCGAATATTGGGAAGATGACCAAAAAAAAGGGAGCGAGAACGATCTAATTTAATTTTGATTTTTTTAATTTTGATTTTAATTTTGATTTTGATTTTTTTAATTTTAATTTTGATTTTGATTTTGATTTTGATTTTGATTTTGATTTTGATTTTGATTTTGATTTTAATTTTGATTTTTATTTTTATTTTGATTTTGATTTTGATTTTGATTTTGATTTTGATTTTAATTTTGATTTTAATTTTGATTTTTATTTTTATTTTGATTTTGATTTTTAATTTTAATTTTGATTTTGATTTTGATTTTTTTTTAATTTTGATTTTAATTTTGATTTTGATTTTTTGAATTTTAATTTTAGATTTTGATTTTAATTTTGATTTTAATTTTGATTTTAATTTTGATTTTGATTTTGATTTTTATTTTGATTTTAATTTTTTTGATTTTAATTTTTAATTTTGATTTTTAATTTTGATTTTGATTTTGATTTTGATTTTTATTTTTATTTTTATTTTTGATTTTGATTTTGATTTTGATTTTAATTTTAATTTTGATTTTGATTTTGATTTTGATTTTGATTTTGATTTTGATTTTGATTTTGATTTTAATTTTTTGAATTTTGATTTTGATTTTAATTTTGATTTTAATTTTGATTTTGATTTTGATTTTAATTTTGATTTTTAATTTTGATTTTGATTTTGATTTTGAATTTGAATTTTGATTTTGATTTTGATTTTGATTTTGATTTTAATTTTGATTTTGATTTTGATTTTGATTTTGATTTTTAATTTATTTTTGATTTTAATTTTGATTTTTGATTTTTGAGAATTTGATTTTTGATTTTGATTTTTAATTTTAATTTTGATTTTGATTTTGATTTTATTTTTTGAATTTGAATTTTAATTTGAATTTGATTTTTGATTTTGATTTTGATTTTGATTTTGATTTTAATTTTGATTTTGATTTGATTTTGATTTTAATTTTTAATTTTGATTTTTAATTTTTAATTTTGATTTTGATTTTTGATTTTGATTTTGATTTTTATTTTAATTTTGATTTTGATTTTAATTTTGATTTTGATTTTGATTTTGATTTTAATTTTTTGAATTTGATTTTGATTTTGATTTTGATTTTAATTTTAATTTTGATTTTAATTTTGATTTTGATTTAGATTTTGATTTTAATTTTGATTTTTGATTTTGATTTTGATTTTAATTTTGATTTTGATTTTGATTTTGATTTTAATTTTAATTTTAATTTTGATTTTTGATTTTAATTTTAATTTTAATTTTAATTTTAATTTTGATTTTAATTTTAATTTTGATTTTGATTTTGATTTTAATTTTGATTTTAATTTTGATTTTGATTTTGATTTTGATTTTGATTTTAATTTTAATTTTAATTTTAATTTTGATTTTAATTTTATTTTGAATTTGAATTTTGATTTTGATTTTTACCCAAAATCTTCTTTTTCAAATTTTAACAAGAACATTTTGAAAAATTTAAATTTTTAGCAGTGGCAGCTTTGTTGAAGAAAATTTGAAGTTTTAATACTTTTAATTTTTATTATTTTACTGATCCAATTTAATCTGTTTTTAATTCTAAATAAAAGGATTTTTAATTTCATTTTAATTATTTTTATTTTTGTTATTTTTGATTACAACTTTTCGTCATCAGTTTAAATTGATTTAGATTTTTGTTTATTTATTTGTTTTTTATTTTTTTTATTTATTTATTTTTATTTTTATTTTTTATTTTTAATTTTTTATTTTTAATTTTTGATTTTTACCCAAAATCTTCTTTCATCAATATGATTAACAAGAACATAAATAACTAAAGGAAGATTGAAAAAAAAGGGGTTTAAAACCATAAAAGCAGTGGCAGCTTTTGTTGAAGAAAATTTGAAGTCAGGTAATACTTTTGCTTTTTTATTATCTCTTGGACTGATCCAACAAGAAGAATCTGTTTCAGTCTAAATAAAAGGATTTTTAATTTCATTTTAATTATTTTTTATTTTTATTATTTTAAATTTACAATTCCTTGAGAAGAATATTTTGGTTTACAACGATCTTTAATTGTTGCAGAAATTACAACTCCTTCGTCATCAGTATAAATTGCGGTCTTTATTTATTTATTTATTTATTTATTTATTTATTTATTTATTTATTTATTTATTTATTTATTTATTTATTTATTTATTTATTTATTTATTTATTTATTTATTTATTTATTTATTTATTTATTTATTTATTTATTTATTTATTTATTTATTTATTTATTTATTTATTTATTTATTTATTTATTTATTTATTTATTTATTTATTTATTTATTTATTTATTTATTTATTTATTTATTTATTTATTTATTTATTTATTTATTTATTTATTTATTTATTTATTTATTTATTTATTTATTTTTATTTAGATTACTTTTGTTGTTGACGTGTAAGTAATATCACAACCAATATGAACTTTCCATAAATATTGTTGTTCAATACTTGGACCAGCAATCAAGGCAATCAACAAAATAACACCAAGCCAAGAAATGGCGATCAAAGTGGAACAAGTTTTAAAGCATTGGTCGTTGCTGTGATCGCGTGTTTTAGGAGGATCTTGATTAACAAAATTATTGTGATCTGTATTTGAGATTGCTGAGAATAAGTTGTTATTAGTTGTTGGGACTGTTGAAGTTGTTGTAAAAGAATAAGGTTCTGGGGGACGATCAAAGTTGCTATCAACAAAGGTGCTAGTTGTTGGAGGCGGAGGGATATAGGGCGGGTCTTCAGGATGAGGGAGATTGATTCCGAAATTTTGGTTTGTGAAATTTTGATTTCCAAAATTTTGATTTCCGAAATTTTGATTCCCAAAGTTTGATTGCTGAGATTGCTGAGATTGCTGGAAATCGGGCGGTGGCATTTGGTACATTGATTGTGTGCATCTTTCTGTTGCTGTTTGAATGATGAACTGGTCAACAGATACTGACGGATAAGAAAAGGGAAGATTATCGATTATGTATTGCATAGATTCAATCTCTTGCTGACTTGATGAGCTTTTCAATGAGAAGAATAAGTTCACTAGTCCATCTCTTGAAACTCGTTGATTTATCGCATCAAGAAATTGATAGAAATTATTACTTTGCATCTTCTTTTTGTTTTAAAAAAAAAAAATAAAAAAGATAAAAATGAAATTTATTTTTTTTTCATTTTTTTTTTTCTTTTTTTTATGGATTGGAATAAATCAATTGAAATTTTACGTTCGATCGTAAAATCCAATCAAAATACATCAAAAAAAATTCGCACACAAGAAATTGTTGATGCGTGTTGGGGAACTTATAAATATCTTATAATTTCAAACACAAATCCGCAATATGAAGACAAGCTAACTTTAGCAATAAATCTTTTACTTCAAAGCACAGAATATTCCGATGCAAATATTCGGATGACGGTAGTTGAATGTTTAACGCGGATTCTCAAAAACTCGTTCTTTTTTTGCAAGGAAATAATTGTGAACGAGCTTTTGAATTCGTTTCTTAAGATGGAATCGCATTCGCGCAAAGTGGCTTTTGAAAAATTGTGTTTTCTTTCTAGCCAAATCAACCCAACAAAATTAAAGACTTTTATCGATCATTTTATTGACGGGATGATTGAGTTTATTTATCAAGAGCCAGAAACAAGCTTTGAGATTTTTTCGCAAGATTCCTTCAGGAATTTCCTTCTTAATTTCCGAGAGCTTCTCGATATGAAAACAGTCACGCCTCTTATTCAAACCTTTATTTTCAAGTTCCAACACCAGTCCCAATTAATTAGTCGTAATTGCGCTTATGGACTTGCTGCCATTTGCGTGCATTCCAAGTATATCCAAGTTAGTGATTTCTGCTTTGTTGAAATTTTCAACTCCAAAAATTGGAAATTTAATACTGAACTAGCAAACGATCAAATTCAAAAAAATTCCAATTTATTTGATTTGGGGAATATAAATATGGAAAAAGAAAGCCAAGAAAATCAAAACGAATTGATCGAGAGGATCATCTCAAACATAACTTCTAACAGCGAGCTTGTCTCGTCAACACTAACTTTCTATTATTACTTTCTTGGCGAATTCTCAGCCCAAAATCTGTGCAACCTGCATTTTCCGCTTTATCAGTTACTGATGATTGTTTCCAACATTTTGGCGAATCACGCGAATCGCGAAATCAATTTCATTACAAAATCCGCGGAGTTGCTGAATCTCCTAATCTCGCGGTTTTACAGCATATCCCAGATGGTTTCGCTCTTTATGAGCCAGCATATGGACTTGTTTATTGAGATGCTTATGGACAAGAAGGTGTTTATATCGGCAAAGTCTGCGATCATCAAGTGTGTTTATGAGTATTCAATAAGAGGCACTGCTTCCTTTTCAAGTTATGTCTCGCAAAAACGCGCTCCCTTTGGCTTCATCATACAGAATCTGAAGCTTCAGGATCCTCTGCTGTCTTCGACTTGCCTCCTCTTCATTGGAGATCTTGCACAATCCTTCTTGAAAAGGGGATACATCGAAAATAAAAAGCAAATCGATGATTTTCTTCATATCATTTCTTCCGAGATTTTCAAAACAAACACATCTTCTCAAACAATCAAGGATGCTTGCATCGCCCTTTCTTCATTTATTAGCGAAATTGCGTGCAATAAGCATCTTACCAAATACGTGCAAAAATTGTTCAAGCATTTGATCCAAATTGCCCAAGTGCCGAATACATACCATCTTTTGAAAATCTCTGTTTTGAATTTGTTCACGAAATTCCGTCTGGCGCCTGCAAAGGCACGCATTCACGTCTCTCGCATTGACGAGCGTTTTGAGGCTTTTGCGCTCCATATCGAGATCAGTGCGGATATAACGCAATTCATGTTCAAATCACTTGCAGATTCGAATGAACAAGTGGCACAAACTGCAGCCAGAAGCATTTCCGCTCTCTTTTTTCACGCCCAAGATCAAGAACGCGCAGAAATGATTATCCGCATTACCAAGGAGCTCATTTCAGAATCGAACCGCAAACAGTCTATAAAGGGATATCTTTGGCTGATAAACTCGGTTATTGCGGACTACAGAACAAAATATCCTGACATGCAAAATTTCAATGCAAAATATTCCACTTTTGCGAATTTTGTCAACAAAATCCAACTTATTCTGAGTGATTTTTTATTAGGTTATAAAATCAAAAGATTAAGTACCTATCTGCTTATGCTCAAGACATTCGTCAAGACATTCAAGATTACAAAGTACTTTGCGAATGTTCGGCAAGAAAACGCTCGCGAAATTGTTGTGCATGTGCTAAAATGCTTGAAGATCTGCGACGATGTGATAAAGAAGCATATTCCGCAGGAGGTTATTCGCTCTCCGCAAAGAAGCGAGGTCATTTCTTCTTCAATGCAACTTTTTTCCATGAAAAAAGACAGCAACATCTACAAACCCAAAATTCCGCCAAACTTGCAAAGAAACTATCCAAGTCCAGCAAAATCTCTCCAGTTTACATCTCACAGGAAATTTACAAACCGCCAAATGCTCTTCAAGCTTGTCAATTATCGCGACAAGGATCACCAATTCTCACACTTGTTTAATTTCGTCCACAACTTCTTGCTCTCTTCGTTGGTGCCGAACGCGTTGGGATATTTGGAAGAGTCTCTCTATCACCATCTATTCCAGTTTCTTTACCAAGCAAGACATTTCGGCGAAAATGAACTGAATCCCAAGCTCGATACTTTTTTCCAGTTCAGAAAATATTGTCTGCGCATCTTAAGCTTTTTTTTGAGACGCGGATACGATATCAAGATGATTGGGTTCGTGATCGATTTACTGAATCAACATCTTAACGAAGACCCGCGCAATGTCGGCAAATGCTTATGCTCTCTTTTGAATTCTCTGCATTCAGAGACTATCAATTTATTCGAGGTTGAATGGGATCTTTTCTTGGCAAACGAAAAAAAACCGCGCAATGATTTACTCAAAAGGGCTATCACTCAATCCCACAAGAAGGAGTCTGTAATTGCGTTTGATGGTATCCAGGAAAATAGTCTTCCTGTTGCAGATATAAATTTGGTTGAATCCAATTCACGCGAAGTTACACCTTCCAAAAACCCAAAAGTAAATACTCACAACCTCGCGCGTTCCCAATCTCCACAAAAATTGCCTCAAAATTTCCTTCCTCTCAGCAAGGAAGAGCAGCAGAATGTCAAGAAACTCGTCTTCAAACTCCTGCTCACTCTGATACAAGCTTGCGAAACCCATTTCCTCGATTCGTACAACATTTACTTCCAAAACCAGATGTTCAATTTATTGAGAACGCTAGTCACAAATCATCACGGCAAGACTGTAGTCAAAAACCTTTCCAACTTCATTTTTGAGGGTGTTTCTTCAAGCGGATATTTCCAAGAACCAAAGCAGATCAAGCATATTCTCCATTTCTTCTATGTTCTTCTCGATTCTCGCCATTGCTCTTATATCGGTCTTTCCAAAAAGAAAATACAGCTTAATATCGAGTTTCTTTTAAATAGCAATCAGTCAAACAGTTTTGAGCAAGCCAAAAAAATGGATATTCTGGAAAAGCTTTTTCTAAAAATTTATCATCAAAACACAAGCGGTGATCATCACCAAACATTCTCCAAAATTGAGAATATTTTCCTCAAGTGCATTCATCCAAGACTTCATTTCCATTTCTTCAATTTTTTCCTGGTTGCTTTCCAAAACCAGAGCAACTTCGATGACTACTCCCACAAATTCGGCGAAGTTTTCGTATCTGTTCTTGGAGATACTCATGCAAACATTGAGGAAGCAACCGAATCAATAACACATCCGTTTGGCATCCATATCAATTTAACGGAGCTTAAAAAAATGATGATTTTACTATTCCCCAAAGTCATTTCCACTGACAAATTACTTGGTTTTTTTTTCAGTTCCTCTTTATCATCAATCCCCTTATTTATTTTGGTATTGAATCAGATTTTGCTGTTGGAATGGGAATTGCTTCTTTTGAATATCAAGAAAGTCAACAAAATAAAAGAAGAATTCATCGCGCAACTTTTCTTTTTATTCTGTTCTTTTTACAAAAAACTCAAAACCAAGCCATCAAAGAAATCAAGCAAATATTTAACCGAAGCAAATAAATTGGTGCTTAATTTTCTTTCCAAAAACCAAGATAAGTTTGGAATTCCGCCAAATTTCCAGCATGAAATTACCAATATCACAGAAAATTTTGTGAGTGATATCAAAGAAGGGAATGTTTGGTCGAGCTACCAAAAAACACTTTCTTCGCAGCTATTGGAGATTTCGTATATTCTTTCGCAAAAAAACAGCATACAATGGTGGTCGTGGATCTGGAAGCAAACGCATCTAGAAAACTCTCAAGAATTATCCAGAATTCCATTTATTTTCATCTGCCGCTATTCATTTGAAGTTATTGATAAAGAAGCTGCGCAGATTGACATGCAGTTTTACAAAGAGAAGGAAACGTTTCTTGAGCTAATGAAAACAGATGCCTTCATCAAGCAAACGATCAACAATCTGGATCTCAAAGTTGTTTGGCAGTTTATCCAAAGAATTGTTTCTGATGATGAATATTATAATATTCTGAAGTATTTTGCTGGCTTTTGTTTTATGCAAGATTCGTCTTTATTCACCTATCCTTTTGCTCGCAAAATTACGAAATTCATTTCATCTTTTCCGGACAATTTTCCTCAGAAGAGCGAGCTATTGAATCATTTGAATGAGAAGTTTAAATTTATTTCTAATCAAAATGAAAAGCAAAATGAAAATAATAAAAATAATGAAAATGATGCGAATCAAATCCAAAAAATCAATATCCAAATTTTGGATCCTCAAATACTAAAACCACGCAATTTATTCAAATTCAATCTCTCTCTAAGCAAAAACCCAAACAAAATCCAAAATAATAAATTCGTCAACATAAAAATAAAATTTCGTATTGATAAAATCATGAAGGAAAAAGACCAGTTAATCGAAAAATTCAATAAAACAATATTTCGCTATATTTTTTGTAATGCCATGAATACAGAAGAAATTAAGGAAATTTTGAACAACGAACAAGACGAACAGCAAGTGAAAATGATATCTTTTCTACCAATGGTCATAACACTGACGAAAAACACAGATATAATCAAGACAATCCTCGAGACTGCAAACCAGCACATTCTTAATTTTGTTCAGAATCCCAAAGAAAAATTGCAAATATTGGGGTTTTATGAATGGAAAACATTATATCCGTTGCTTGAATCTGTCAAGCTATTTATCAAACATAACAGCATTTCTCAGCCTGAATTTGCACATATCGAGATTCTTAAACACGAAAATTTAGTTTTGCTCTGCATTAATATGTGTGTTCATTTGATTCAGAACTACAAATTCAATTCAAAAATTTATCCGCAATTCACAGAAAACTTTCTCGAGATTGTGAATGTTGTTCTGAAAACAACACCCAATGCAGGGTTTATGGTGAAGCTGCTTGTGGTACTTCTTTCCAAGCTGACGCACCAAATATATCATGAGCACAGCAAATTCGGACTTTCTCAATTCGAAGAATATTACATTTCATATCAAGATCGAAAAGAGACAGAAGACGAAGATGAGAGTATCAATGATATCTATAACCAAAGCTTGCATTACTTCGCCTTGAAAATCATAGAAAACGATAAGAATTCACAAGCGCAAGAGAAAATGTTTTCTGGATACTGTTCAACCAGTCCAAACGAACCTATTCCTTATTTGATGCATAAAGTCATTGTCTCCGTTTTGCGCACAGATATTTCCTCTGTTCTTCAAAATAGGAGCTTGTTTCAACATATTTTCTGCACTGATATCGAGGATATGACGATCAAGGAATCGCCTTTGCTTGAGCTTGATGAGCCAGTTCAAACAATTGAGAGAATTGTCAATTTCATCAACAATATTGGATTCCGCTCGCAAAATGAATTCATGTTGATTTGGAACAGTATTTTTAAATTGATTGAAATTAAATCCTTTGCTCATCAAATCCAGTTTCTTGAAAATTACGAAAAGGTTCTTGTGCTGCTCATTCGCGCGCTGTCTTCCTTGATTGTTTTGTTTATCAAGGAAGATTTTGGCGATCCTCAATCGCTCTGGCTTTATTCTCCGCGCAAAAAGAACTATGATTTTTTGCGCAAAAAAGAAGGACAGGAGCTATCTTTTCTTCACTACATCATTGACCAAGGTTTGTTTGAATTGTGTCAGCCATTCTTACCTGTTTTTTATCACCAATACTATTCTGTATTCCTCAAAAATAGCACTTTGTATGATCCCTTTAATCGGCATGAATTGTTTTTCATAAGTTCTGAAAAAAGTGAAGAAATCAAAGATGTTTTCCATGAAATTGAAGATGAATTAAGAACCAATTTTCCAATTGTTGAAAACAATAGGTATTAATATAACAAAATCAATTAAAATTAAAATCTAAATCAATTAAAATTAAAATCAATCAAAATTAAAATCAATTAAAATTAAAATCAATCAAAATTAAAATCAAAATTAAAATCAAAATCAAAATAAAAATCAAAATAAATTAAAATTAAAATCAATTAAAATCAAAATTAAAATTAAAATCAAAATTAAAATTAAAATCAAAATCAAAATCAAAATTAAAATCAAAATCAAAATCAAAATAAAAATTAAAATTAAAATAAATTAAAATCAAAATCAAAATCAAAATTAAAATCAAAATCAATTAAAATCAAAATCAATTAAAATTAAAATCAAAATCAAAATAAAAATTAAAATAAAAATTAAAATCAAAATCAAAATCAAAATTAAAATTAAAATCAAAATAAAAATCAATTAAAATTAAAATCAAATTAAAATCAAATTAAAATCAAAAACAAAATCAAAATCAAAATTAAAATCAAAATTAAAATCAAAATTAAAATTAAAATCAAAATTAAAATTAAAATCAAATTAAAATCAAAATTAAAATCAAAATTAAAATCAAAATCAAAATCAAAATCAATTAAAATTAAAATTAAAATCAAAATTAAAATTAAAATTAAAATCAAATTAAAATCAAAATCAAAATCAAAATAAAAATAAAAATCAAAATCAAAATCAATTAAAATCAAAATCAATTAAAATTAAAATCAAAATCAAAATCAAAATTAAAATAAAAATTAAAATCAAAATCAATCAAAATCAAAATCAAAATTAAAATCAAAAATAAATCAAAATCAAAATTAAAATCAAAATCAATCAAAATCAAAATCAAAATTAAAATCAAAAATAAATCAAAATCAAAATTAAAATAAAAATCAAAATTAAAATCAAAATTAAAATCAAAATTAAAATCAAAATAAAAATCAAAATCAAAATCAAAATCAAAATTAAAATTAAAATTAAAATTAAAATTAAAATTAAAATCAAAATTAAAATCAAAATCAAAATAAAAATCAAAATAAAATTAAAATCAAAATTAATTTATTTATTATTAGATTCTCAAACTTACTCAAATCTCCTTTTAATTACAATCTGGAAAGACCTTTTGGTTATGAAAGAACCAAATTTGAAAATCACCAGATCCGAATCAAAAGAATCATGTACCGATTCCGGAAACAATTAAAATTCCAAGAAATCGATATTCGAAACTACATCACTAGTTTCCTTGATTTACTTGAATATTTCATTCGGCAAAGAGTAAGATTTTCATCATCAACAATTATTCGGGAATCCTTTCATTCGGTGCTTGTTATCAGTGATCTGTTCAACTCGGAGCAATTTGTGCGGATGATCTCACTATTTGCGCAGATTTTGGATTCGACAAGTGATGATGATTATGTCACGAGACCTTTGCTGATTCTTGGGATTTGCAAAGCTGTCTCTGTTCTTGACAAACAACTTGAGTCGTATTCTGTTTTTGATATTGATCTCTTCACCTTTTTAACGGAATCAATGAAAAGTGAACACGAGGAAATCAAGCTTGCCGCTCTTCAAGGATTGCTTTATTTGATTGAGGAAAAATCAGGATTCATTACTTTTGGATTGATCAACTTTCTTTTTGCATTCTTGATCCAGAACCTAAAAGAAAACGAAATGGAGCAAATTCGGTTGCACTTGCTTTCTGTTTCCTTTCTGCTTGCGGAGGTGTTCCATCAGCAGGCAGAGGAAGCTGGATTTACAAGGCAAGTGATCATGCTGTGCATTGATGTTGTGGAAAGAAAAAGAGCCAGTTTTGAAGAGTTTCATTGCATCTTCCGCGGATTTGAGAAGTTGGTTGTTTCCTTTACCATTTCGCATGCGAACCGCAAGTTGGTTAGTTCGTTGGTGAATCTGGAAATGGAAGAAGATGAACTTAAATATTCCTTAGTGTTTTTGCGGTTTTTGTTGACAATCTCTTTTACCGAAAACAAGGAAAACAACAACAAGGAAAAAAGTCCGATTTCTTACATAATGAACTATATGATCGAGAAGATTAGCAATTATCATAGTTTTGAAGGAGAAATAATTTCGCGAATTCTCCCGAAATTTGTTTTTGGGGTTGTTTCTTGTGACGCATTCATTTCCTTGCTTATCAATCAAATGTTTGATGTCAAAACTGAATATCCTGTTTTGATTTCGCGCGTTTTATTCAGCTTAACAAGTTATATTTTTAATCAGAGCCCGAATCAGCACACGCTTGTTGGAAATGAAAATATGAATCAAGTTATTTTGTATTTTGTTGAGTCCATTTTATCCAAAAAATTTTTCACTAAAAATTTGTGGTGTTTGTGTTCTGTATTTGTTTGTTCTTCCCCTATTCCTAGGATACGTATGCTTTATTTTAAATTGCTTGAAATGAATTATTCTATTAGTAGTCATGATCAAATACTTGAGATATTTCAAATTGCCGAATTAGATTTTATTCAAAGAATACCATTGAAGGAAGGAATGAAATTAATTGAGAAATTAAATGAATGGAAGAAGAAGAATATTATTCGATTATGATTAAAAAAAATTTTATTTAGAATTTGATTTAGATATTAATTTAGAAATTTAATTTAGAATTTAATTTAGAATTTAATTTAGAATTTAATTTAGAATTTAATTTAGAATTTAATTTAAATATTAATTTAGAATTTAATTTAGATATTAATTTAAATATTAATTTAAATATTGATTTACAATTTATTTACAATTTATTTACAATTTATTTACATATTTAATTTGATTTAAATATTGATTTAAATATTGATTTAAAAATTAATTTAAATATTTATTTAAATATTGATTTAAATTTATTTTAGAATTTATTTAAATTTATTTTACAATTTATTTTAAAAATTAATTTAAATATTGATTTAAATATTTGATTTAAATATTTGATTTTAAATATTTGATTTAAATATTTGATTTAAATATTAATTTAAATATTGATTTAAATATATTGATTTAAATATTGATTTAAATATTTGATTTAAAATATTGATTTAAATATTTGATTAAAATATTGATTTAAATATTAATTTAAATATTGATTTAAATATTGATTTAAATATTGATTTAAATATTAATTTAAATATTAATTTAAATATTAATTTAAATATTAATTTAAATATTAATTTAAATATTGATTTAAATATTGATTTAAATATTGATTTAAATATTAATTTTAAATATTTGATTTAAATATTAATTTTAAAAATATTTGATTTTAAATATTGATTTAAATATTATTAATTTAAATATTAATTAAAATATTAATTTAAATATTGATTTAAATATTGATTTAAATATTGATTTAAATATTAATTTAAATATTAATTTAAATATTAATTTAAATATTGATTTAAATATTAATTTAAATATTAATTTTAAATATTAATTTAAATATTAATTTAAATATTAATTTAAATATTGATTTAAATATTGATTTAAATATTGATTTAAATATTGATTTAAATATTGATTTTAAATATTGATTTAAATATTAATTTAAATATTAATTTAAATATTAATTTAAATATTAATTTAAATATTATTAATTTAAATATTGATTTAAATATTAATTTAAATATTGATTTAAATATTGATTTAAATATTGATTTAAATATTGATTTAAATATTGATTTAAATATTGATTTAAATATTGATTTAAATATTGATTTAAATATTGATTTAAATATTGATTTAAATATTGATTTAAATATTGATTTTAAATATTGATTTAAATATTGATTTAAATATTTGATTTAAATATTGATTTAAATATTGATTTAAATATTAATTTAAATATTGATTTAAATATTGATTTAAATATTAATTTAAATATTTGATTTACAATTTATTTAAATTAATTTAAATATTGATTTAAATATTAATTTAAATATTTGATTAAATATTTGATTTAAATATTGATTTAAATATTGATTTAAATATTAATTTAAATATTGATTTAAATATTGATTAAAATATTGATTTAAATATTGATTTACAAATTGATTTAAATATTGATTTAAATATTTATTTAAATATTGATTTAAATATTGATTTAAATATTGAATTAAATATTTATTAAAAAGATTTTTGTTCATCTTCTTTCAATGTCAATATGTTTCAATGATTTAAAATAAATTCTGTTATTTTATTTTTCTCTTTATTTCTTTATTTCTTTTTTTGAATAAAATAATTCAAATTATTTATTTTGGATTTAAAGAAAGTAAACAAAATAAGATTTTTGTTGATTTAAAAAAAAAAAAGATCAAAAAAAATTTTTTTCATTTTTTTCTTTTTATTTTTCTTTTTCTTTTTAAAATGAATTACCATTTCTTTTTGTTTGTTTTTTTTATTTTTATTTTTATTTTTGTTTTTGTTGTTTCAACAGAACCTTTCACAGAAAATGAAATTGAATTATTATTTTCGAAATTCAAAACAGATTATAAAAAAAGTTATTTAAATCCAAACGAAGAAGCTTATCGAAAATCAATTTTTGAAGAAAACCTAAAGTTTGTGCAAGAACATAACTCAGATCCAACTAAAACTTATAAAAGTAATCCCCAATTAATTAATTAAAATTTTTTTTCAATTAAAATTTTTTTTCAATTAAAATTTCTTTTTGTTTTTTGATCTTTTTTTAAATTTTTAAAAAAAAAAAAATTAAATTTAAAAAAATAGTTGGAATCAATAAATTTAGTGATTTAACTTATGAAGAATTTTCATCAATGTATTTGAATCCAATAGTAAACAGACCAATGGAGAAACATGAATTTAAACAAGAATTAAATTTAGAAGATAAATCTAATAATAATAATAAAAATAAAATGAAAGGAGGTTTAAAATCAAATCCAGCAAATGTAGATTGGAGAATGGATTATGTAACTGATATCAAAGATCAAAAAGATTGTGGGAGTTGTTGGGCTTTTAGCGGTACTGAAGTGATTGAAAGTGCACTTGCTAAAGATACAGGTGTTCTTATTGAATTAGCACCTCAAGAAGCTCTTTCTTGCACTTATAAAGATTCTAATTCTACAAATCCAAATGTAACTGATGGATATGTTGAAGTTCCATCAGATTGGATCGGTGATGGTTGGGAAACAGGATGTGATGGAGGAAATGCTTGTCATATTTTTGAATTATATGCTTCATCCAAAACAATCACTTCAGCTAAGTTATATCCTTATGTTGAGGCTGATGAAATTTGTCAAACTCATACAACTTATGCTGAATTAAGTTCAGATGAAGTTTATAGTTTTGGTTGTGTTAAAACATCAGAAGGACTGTTGGAAACATTAGTTGCAAATAATGGACCTGTTAGTGTCTCTGTTTATGCTTCATACACATTTGAACATTATATAAGTGGAGCTTATGCCAATACAGATTGCTATGAAGGTGGAGATACAAATCATGCAGTTAATGTTGTTGGATATCTCAATAGAGATTTTCTTGGTTTTACGGTTTGGATTGTTAGAAACAGTTGGGGAGATGATTGGGGACAAAATGGATACATTTATGTTCGTAAAGATATAACAAGTTATGGCGGCACAAGTTTTCTTTATGGAATGTGTAATATTGGAAAGTCTCTTATTCAACCTCAAAAACCTATTACATCAACATTAAGTTCATTTGGACCTGTTTCTAATTTTGATTGTTCAAACACTTCAACTTCATGGAGTTGTTCTTGGGATTCACTTGTTGGAGCAACTTCTTATAGAATTTATCATAGTAGTGATGGAACAAAATGGAATGCAATTATGAATGAAACAACAAGTACAAGTTTTGGAAATACTGAAGATCCAACAAATGTTTATGTTGCAGTTAGACCAATGAAATCTACTTCAAATTATAATCAATATGGAGTTTTGACTGATTGGGTTCCAATTATTACACCATCACCAACTCCTACTCCAACACCAACACCAACACCAACACCAACTCCTACTCCAACACCAACACCAACACCAACTCCAACACCAACACCAACACCAACACCAACACCAACACCTACTCCAAATGAAACTCAAACTTCTTCCATAAATACAACAATGATTGCTGTTGTTGTTAGTGTTCCTGTTGTTGTAATTGCTTTCGTTATGATAATTTTAATAAAAAGACATAAAAAGAAAACATCCTATAGGTTTCAACATCAGAAAAAGAACTTAAAAACCTTTAAGAAAGCAAATTATTTTTCTTTTTGATTTTGATTAATAAATTGATTTTTGATTTTGAAATTGATTTTGATTTTGATTGATTTTGTTTTTGATTTTGATTTTGATTTTGATTTTGAATTTGATTTTAATTTTGAATTTTGATTTTGATTTTCAATTTGATTTAGAATTTGATTTTGATTTTCAATTTAATTTTGATTTTGATTTTAATTTTGATTTTGATTTTTAATTTTGATTTTGATTTTGATTTTGATTTTTGATTTTGATTTTGATTTTTATTTTGATTTTGATTTTGATTTTGATTTTGATTTTGATTTTTGATTTTGATTTTGATTTTGATTTTTGATTTTGATTTTTGATTTTGATTTTGATTTTTGATTTTGATTTTTGATTTTGATTTTTGATTTTGATTTTGATTTTGATTTTTGATTTTGAATTGAATTGATTTTGATTTTGATTTTGATTTTTTGATTTTGATTTTGATTTTGATTTTGATTTTGATTTTGATTTTGATTTTGATTTTAATTTTGATTTTGATTTTGATTTTGATTTTAATTTTGATTTTGATTTTGATTTTTAATTTTGATTTTGATTTTGATTTTCAAATTGATTTTGATTAATAAATTGATTTTGATTTTGATTTTGAATTTGATTTTGATTTTGATTTAGATTTTGATTTTAATTTTGATTTTGATTTTGATTTTGATTTTGATTTTGATTTTGATTTTGATTTTGATTTTGATTTTGATAAATTGATTTTGATTTTGATTTTGATTTTGATTTTGATTTTGATTTTGATTTTGATTTTGATTTTGATTTTGACTTTGATTTTGATTTTGATTTAGATTTTGATTTTCTTTTTGATTTAGATTTTGAATTTTGATTTTGATTTTCATTTTTCATTTTTCATTTTTCATTTTTTTTTTATTCTTTTTGTTTTTTTTTCAATGAAAAATTATTTTGTTTCATTTCTTTTTGTTTTTTCTTTTTTTATTGTTATATTTGCCTCTTCAACTCATTTTGACAGAAACAACTTAGAAAGAAGAGCCACAGAAAGTAAAAGAGTTTATCCCCTGTTTGCAGAGAAAGAAATAAAACTATTTCCAGAAGAAGTTATGAACAGCAACGATTTATTAAAAAGTTCTAAACGCTTGCGAAGTGTAGAATTAACACCACAAATAACAACAGAAGGGTTGATCGAGGTTGGAGATGAAATTTTATTGGAATTGTTCACTGACGCAGTACATGAAGCAACTGTAGATAAAATTTCGGTTGATGTTCTTGGAACTTTTTGTGTGCGTGCACGTGTGAAGGATTCAGATTTTGGGTATATTATCATTACAACAAACGCGGGAAAGAGTTTGGCATCAATTGAGGTTCCTGATCAGAAACAGCGGTTCATGATTGTTTACAACAATCTGGCAAATTCGCATTTTGTAATGGAAATTGATCCATCCAAAGAAGATGTTTTAGAACCACTTTCAGCTCCTATTCCGGAATCCGAAGTAGTGAACAAAGCGAGCAATAGGAATGAAATGCCGAGTCTAAGGTCGGTGTTGCCGGGAGCGGGTGTAGACGATCCAGCAACAATTGATGTGATGGTTGTATACACAGCAGCAGCAAAGTCATGGGCCGATTCAAATCAAGGAGGAATCAGCAACACAATATCTCTTTCTATGGCAAACGCTCAATTGGGAAACGACAACAGTCAAACACAAGTCACAATGACACTTGTTCATTCCGCACAAGTTTCATATACTGAAACTGGGAATACTTCCTTAGATTTGTATCGGCTCACCGACCCAAGCGATGGATATCTTGATGAAGTGCAAACCTTGAGAGACTCATACGCAGCTGATATTGTTGGTTTGTTTGAGCTTATATCCGACACTGGTGGTCTTGGTTGGCTTCTTAGCTATGCGCCAGGTATGCCCGATTATGCTTACAGTATTTCAAGAGTCCAGCAAGTTGGTACAACATTCACTTTCATCCACGAAATGGGACACAATATGGGTTTGCATCACGCCAAAAATCAGCTTGTTCAACCCGGTCCGGGGCTCTTTACTTACTCAGCTGGTTGGAGATGGACTGGAACCGATTCTGGCAAATATTGTGATATCATGACATATGAAGATGGAATTTATTTTTCTGATGGAATTACTCACACTCGAGTTGCATTGTTTTCAACACCTTTAATCACATATCAAGGTGTTGCTGCAGGTGATGCAGTTGATGGAGATAATAGAAGAGACATCCGAGAAGTCAAACACACGATTGCTGCTTACAGAACATCACTAACGCCAACACCAACTCCACCACCAACTCCAACACCAACTCCAACTCCAACACCAACTCCTACACCAACTCCAACACCAACTCCAACTCCAACACCAACACCAACACCTACTCCAACACCTACTCCTACTCCAACACCAACACCAACACCAACTCCAACTCCAACTCCAACTCCTACTCCATCTTCATCTTCATCTTCAACTCCAAGTACAATTCCAATTAAAGTTGAAACTTCTTCCACAAATACAACAATAGCTGCTGTTGTTGTTGGTGTTCTTGTTGTTGTAATTGCTTTCGTTATGATAATTTTAATAAAAAGACATAAAAAGAAAACATCCTATAGGTATCCAACATCAGAAAAAGAACTTCAAAATCTTTAAGGAAAGAAAATCACTTTTTATTCCAATGCTTCATTTTAAAATTGATTTTGAATTTGAATTTGATTTTGATTTTGATTTTCAATTTGATTTTGATTTTGATTTTGATTTTCAATTTGATTTTGATTTTGATTTTGATTTTGATTTTCATTTTCAATTTGATTTTGATTTCTTTTCTTTCGGGTTATAAACCAAAATTTCAATAAAAAGAACAAGAATTCATTTCACAAAATTTTTTGGATTTTATTTTTAATTTGAATTTGATTTGAATTTGATTTTGAATTTGATTTTGAATTTAAATTTAAATTTGAATTTGATTTTACTTGATTTTACTTGATTTTACTTGTTTTCTAATTCAATTTTCATCTTTGCTTTTTTTTTTGTTGTTTGAAAATAAAAGAAATTATTAATTTATTAATTTGTTAATTTGTTAATTTAAATAAAGATATTTTCATTTAATCTTTTATTATTATTATTAAATAAAAAAAATAAATTTTTCTTTTTAAATTTTTTTTTTAATTTTTTTTTTTTTGATGAAAGGAATGAATTAAAAAGAAAAAATTTTTTTTAATTTAAAATTTAACCCAAATAATAATTAATAAATAAATAATAAATAATTAATTAATTAATAAACAAATAAATAAACAAATTAATAAATAATAGAAAGAAATTTAATTTGATCAATAAAATTTTACGTGTCATTAAAATATTAAATTAATTTTAATTTTAATTATAGTTTTAATTTTAATTATTTTCTTATTTGATCAAATTATTAAATAAGTTAATCATCAATTTAATTTATTTTAATTTAATTTAATTTAATTTAATTTAATTTAAATTCTTTTATTTTAATTTAATTTAATTTATTTGTTTTTTTTTGTGGATTTTTTTTGGGTTTTTTTGTTTAATAAATTTTTAAATGATTGAACTTCATTTTTATTTTTGGTTTTTAATTTTGATTTTGGTTTTTAATCAAAAATGAATTATTTTTTGATTTTTTTAATTTGTTTTGTTTTTGTTGTTTCAACTAATCATTACACAGAAAATGAAGTTGAATTATTATTTTCTAAATTCAAATCAGATTATCAAAAAAGTTATTTAAATCCAAACGAAGAAGCTTATCGAAAAGCAATTTTTGAAGAAAAATTAAATTTAGTGCAAGAACATAACTCAGATCCAACTAAAACTTATAAAAGTAATATTTATTTTGATTTAATTTTGATTTAATTTTGATTTAATTTTGATTTGATTTTGATTTAATTTAATTTGATTTGATTTGATTTGATTTAATTTGATTTAATTTAATTTAATTTAATTTAATTTAATTTAATTTGATTTGATTTAATTTGATTTGATTTAAATTAATTTGATTTCTAATTTGATTTGATTTAATTTCTAATTTAATTTGATTTAATTTGATTTAATTTCTAATTTGATTTCTAATTTGATTTAATTTGATTTGATTTAATTTAATTTAATTTGATTTAATTTCTAATTTAATTTGATTTAATTTAATTTAATTTAATTTAATTTCTAATCTAATTTCTAATTTAATTTAATTTGATTTGATTTGATTTGATTTGATTTCTAATTTGATTTGATTTAATTTGATTTGATTTAATTTCTAATTTAATTTAATTTTATTTAATTTTGATTTAATTTTGATTTTGATTTAATTTAATTTAATTTTGATTTAATTTAATTTGATTTAATTTGATTTAATTTGATTTGATTTAATTTGATTTAATTTAATTTCTAATTTAATTTGATTTGATTTGATTTGATTTGATTTGATTTGATTTGATTTAATTTGATTTGATTTGATTTGATTTAATTTGATTTAATTTCTAATTTAATTTGATTTAATTTAATTTAATTTAATTTAATTTAATTTAATTTGATTTAATTTGATTTGATTTAATTTGATTTAATTTGATTTAATTTCTAATTTGATTTCTAATTTGATTTAATTTGATTTGATTTAATTTGATTTAAATTGATTTAATTTGATTTAATTTGATTTAATTTAATTTAATTTGATTTGATTTGAATTGATTTAATTTAATTTAATTTGATTTCTAATTTGATTTCTAATTTGATTTCTAATTTGATTTCTAATTTGATTTCTAATTTGATTTTAAATTTTTAAAAAAAAAAAAAATTAAAAAATAGTTGGAATCAATCAATTTAGTGATTTAACTTATGAAGAATTTTCATCAATGTATTTGAGTTCTTTAAAATATCCAAATAAAAAATCTGAACATGAATTTAAACAAGAATCAAATTTAGAAGATAAATCTAATAATAATAATAATAAAATGAAAGGAGGTTTAAAATCAAATCCAGCAAATGTAGATTGGAGAATGGATTATGTAACTGATATCAAAAATCAAAAAAGTTGTGGAGATTGTTGGGCTTTTAGCGCAACTGAAGTAATTGAAAGTGCACTTGCTAAAGATACAGGTGTTCTTATTGAATTAGCACCTCAAGAAGCTCTTTCTTGTACTTATAAAGATTCTTCATCTTCAAATCCAGATGTAACTGATGGATATATTGAAGTTCCATCAAGTTGGATTTCTGATGGTTGGCAAACAGGATGTGATGGAGGAAATGCTTGTGATGTTTTTCAATTATATGCTTTATATAAAACAATTACTTCATCTCAATTATATCCTTATGCTGATGCAGATGGAATTTGTCAAACTTATACAAATTATGTTGAATTAAGTTCAAATGAAGTTTATGAATGGGGTGGAGGTTGTAATAAAGAATCAGAAGCAACTTTAGAAACATTAGTTGCAAATAATGGACCTGTTAGTGTTGCTATTTATGCTTCAAGTACACTTGAATTATACACATCTGGAGCTTTTGCTAGTACAGATTGTTATGTAAATGGAGAAACAAATCATGCAGTTAATGTTGTTGGATATTTAAATAATTATGATGGATATCCAGTTTGGATTGTTAGAAATAGTTGGGGATCTGGTTGGGGACAAAATGGATATATTTATATTCGTAAAGGTTTAACAAGTTATGATGGAACAAGTTATCCTTATGGAATGTGTAATATTGGAATGTATCTTATTCAACCTCAAAAACCTATTACATCAACATTAAATTCATTTGGACCTGTTTCTAATTTTGATTGTTCAAGTACTTCAACTTCATGGAGTTGTTCTTGGGATTCACTTAGTGGAGCAACTTCTTATAGATTTTATCATAGTAGTGATGGAACAAAATGGAAAGCAATTATGAATGAAACAACAAGTACAAGTTTTGGAAATACTGAAGATCCAACAAATGTTTATGTTGCAGTTAGACCAATGAAATCTACTTCAAATTATAATCAATATGGAGTTTTGACTGATTGGTCTTCAGTTATTACACCAACACCAACACCTACTCCAACTCCAACTCCAACTCCAACACCAACTCCAACTCCAACTCCAACTCCAACTCCAACTCCAACACCTACTCCAACTCCAACTCCAACACCTACTCCTACTCCTACTCCAACTCCAACACCAACTCCTACTACATCTTCATCTCCATCTCCATCTCCATCACCAACTCCAAGTACAATTCCAATTAAAGTTGAAACTTCTTCCACAAATACAACAATAGCTGCTGTTGTTGTTGGTGTTCCTGTTGTTGTAATTGCTTTCGTTATGATAATTTTAATAAAAAGACATAAAAAGAAAACATCCTATAGGTATCCAACATCAGAAAAAGAACTTCAAAATCTTTAAGGAAAGAAAATCACTTTTTATTTTGATTTTGATTAATAAATTGATTTTTGATTTTCAATTTGATTTTGATTTGGATTTTCATTTTGATTTTGATTTTGATTTTGATTTTGATTTTGATTTTGATTTTGATTTTGATTTTGATTTTGATTTTGATTTTGATTTTGATTTTGATTTTGATTTTGATTTTGATTTTGATTTTGATTTTGATTTTGATTTTGATTTTGATTTTGATTTTGATTTTGATTTTGATTTTGATTTTGATTTTGATTTTGATTTTGATTTTGATTTTGATTTTGATTTTGATTTTGATTTTGATTTTGATTTTCATTTTCAATTTGATTTTGATTTCTTTTCTTTCGGGTTATAAACCAAAATTTCAATAAAAAGAACAAGAATTCATTTCACAAAATTTTTTGGATTTTATTTTTAATTTGAATTTGATTTGAATTTGATTTTGAATTTAAATTTGAATTTAAATTTGAATTTGGTTTTGATTTTACTTGATTTTACTTGATTTTACTTGTTTTCTAATTCAATTTTCATCTTTGCTTTTTTTTTTTGTTGTTTGAAAATAAAAGAAATTATTAATTTATTAATTTGTTAATTTATTAATTTATTAATTTGTTAATTTGTTAATTTAAATAAAGATATTTTCATTTAATCTTTTATTATTATTATTAAATAAAAAAAATAAATTTTTCTTTTTAAATTTTTTTTTAATTTTTTTTTTTTGATGAAAGGAATGAATTAAAAAGAAAAAATTTTTTTTAATTTAAAATTTAACCCAAATAATAATCAATAAATAAATCAATAAATAAATAATAAATAATTAATTAATAAACAAATAAATAAACAAATTAATAAATAATAGAAAGAAATTTAATTTGATCAATAAAATTTTACGTGTCATTAAAGTATTAAATTAATTTTAATTTTAATTATTTTCTTATTTGATCAATTCAAATAAATCAATTAACTAAATTAATTAGATCATTTACTTAAATAAATCAATTAAAAATTTTGGAGTGGTAATTTGTTTTATTTGCTTTATTAATTTTAAATTTTTTTTGGGTTTTTTTGTTTAATAAATTTTTAAATAATTGAACTTCATTTTTATTTTGGTTTTTTTTTAATTTTGATTTTGGTCTTTAATCAAAAATGAATTATTTTTTGATTTTTTTAATTTGTTTTGTTTTTGTTGTTTCAACTAATCATTACACAGAAAATGAAGTTGAATTGTTATTTTCTAAATTCAAATCAGATTATCAAAAAAGTTATTTAAATCCAAACGAAGAAGCTTATCGAAAAGCAATTTTTCAAAAAAACTTAGATTTTGTGCAAGAACATAACACAGATCCAACTAAAACTTATAAAAGTAATATTTAATTTGATTTCTAATTTGATTTGATTTGATTTGATTTGATTTGATTTAATTTAATTTAATTTAATCTAATTTGATTTAATTTGATTTAATTTAATTTAATTTAATTTAATTTAATTTAATTTAATTTAATTTGATTTGATTTAATTTAATTTAATTTGATTTCTAATTTAATTTAATTTCTAATTTAATTTGATTTGATTTGATTTAATTTAATTTAATTTAATTTGATTTAATTTGATTTAATTTGATTTAATTTGATTTGATTTGATTTAATTTAATTTCTAATTTGATTTAATTTGATTTAATTTGATTTAATTTAATTTGATTTCTAATTTGATTTTAATTTGATTTAATTTGATTTGATTTCTAATTTGATTTAATTTGATTTAATTTAATTTAATTTAATTTAATTTGATTTAATTTAATTTGATTTCTAATTTGATTTGATTTCTAATTTAATTTAATTTGATTTAATTTCTAATTTAATTTGATTTGATTTGATTTGATTTGATTTGATTTGATTTAATTTAATTTAATTTAATTTGATTTCTAATTTAATTTAATTTAATTTAATTTGATTTGATTTGATTTAATTTAATTTCTAATTTGATTTGATTTGATTTAATTTAATTTAATTTAATTTGATTTCTAATTTGATTTAATTTAATTTGATTTGATTTGATTTGATTTCTAATTTAATTTGATTTAATTTGATTTAATTTAATTTGATTTCTAATTTGATTTAATTTCTAATTTAATTTGATTTGATTTCTAATTTGATTTAATTTAATTTAATTTAATTTAATTTGATTTGATTTGAATTGATTTAATTTGATTTAATTTGATTTGATTTGATTTAATTTGATTTAATTTCTAATTTAATTTGATTTGATTTCTAATTTAATTTTAAATTTTTAAAAAAAAAATTAAAAAATAGTTGGAATCAATCAATTTAGTGATTTAACTTATGAAGAATTTTCATCAATGTATTTGAGTTCTTTAAAACATCCAAATAAATCTAAACATGAATTTAAACAAGAATCAAATTTAGAAGATAAATCTAATAATAATAATAATAAAATGAAAGGAGGTTTAAAATCAAATCCAGCAAATGTAGATTGGAGAATGGATTATGTAACTGATATCAAAAATCAAAAAAGTTGTGGAGATTGTTGGGCTTTTAGTGCAACTGAAGTAATTGAAAGTGCACTTGCTAAAGATACAGGTGTTCTTATTGAATTAGCACCTCAAGAAGCTCTTTCTTGTACTTATAATGATTCTAATTCTACAAATCCAAATGTAACTGATGGATATATTGAAGTTCCATCAAGTTGGATTTCTGCAGGTTGGCAAACAGGATGTGATGGAGGAAATGCTTGTGATGTTTTTCAATTATATGCTTTATATAAAACAATTACTTCATCTCAATTATATCCTTATGCTGATGCAGACGAAATATGTCAAACTTATACAAATTATGTTGAATTAAGTTCAAATGAAGTTTATGAATGGAGTGGAGGTTGTAATAAAGAATCAGAAGCAACTTTAGAAACATTAGTTGCAAATAATGGACCTGTTAGTGTTGCTATTTATGCTTCAATTACACTTGAATTATATACATCTGGAGCTTTTGCTAGTACAGATTGTTATGTAAATGGAGAAACAAATCATGCAGTTAATGTTGTTGGATATTTAAATAATTATGATGGATATCCAGTTTGGATTGTTAGAAATAGTTGGGGAGCTGGTTGGGGACAAAATGGATATATTTATATTCGTAAAGGTTTAACAAGTTATAATGGAACAAGTTATCCTTATGGAATGTGTAATATTGGAATGTATCTTACTCAACCTCAAAAACCTGTTACATCAACATTAAATTCATTTGGACCTGTTTCTAATTTTGGTTGTTCAAGTACTTCGACTTCATGGAGTTGTTCTTGGGATTCACTTACTGGAGCAACTTCTTATAGATTTTATCATAGTAGTGATGGAACAAAATGGAATGCAATTATGAATGAAACAACAAGTACAAGTTTTGGAAATACTGAAGATCCAACAAATGTTTATGTTGCAGTTAGACCAATGAAATCTACTTCAAATTATAATCAATATGGAGTTTTGACTGATTGGTCTTCAGTTATTACACCAACACCAACTCCAACTCCAACTCCAACTCCAACTCCAACACCTACTCCAACTCCAACACCTACTCCAACTCCAACTCCAACTCCAACACCAACACCAACACCAACTCCAACACCAACACCAACTCCAACTCCAACACCATCTTCATCTCCATCTCCAACTCCAAGTACTTCTTTATCCAATCAAATTTTTGCTTCTTTTGGATTGATCCAAATTTTACTTGTTTTGGTTTTTAGTTTAATTTATTGAACTAAATAACCTTTTCTTTTTTCATTTCTTTTTTCTTTCATTTCTTAATTGAATGATTGCTTGTTTTTCTTTCTTTTCTTTCTAAATCCCAATCTAAAGCTTCAATAAAAAGAAAAAAAATAGCACAATTTCTTTCTTTTTCTTTTCCAAAAAAATAAATAATAATTTTTTAATTTAAATAAAGATCATATTTTCATTTAATCTTTTATTATTTTTATTGTTATTGTTTAATAAAAAAAATAAATTTTTCTTTTTAATTTTTTTTTTAATTTTCTTTTTTTGATGAAAGGAATGAATTAAAAAGAAAAATTTTTTTTTTAATTTAAAATTTAACCCAAATAATAATCAATAAATAAATCAATAAATAAATAATAAATAAATAATAAATAAACAAATAAATAATTAATAATAGAAATTTAATTTGATCAATAAAATTTTACGTGTCATTAAAGTATTAAATTAATTTTAATTTTAGTTTTAATTTTAATTTTAATTGCTTTCTAATTTGATCAAATTATTAAATAAAATTGATTTAATTTAATTTGATTTAATTTATTTTGATTTATTTGGAGAGATTTTTGTTAATTGAATTTTTCTTTTATTTTAAATTGTTTTATTTTAATTTATTTGTTTTTTTTTGTGGATTTTTTTTGGGTTTTTTTGTTTAATAAATTTTTAAATGATTGAACTTCATTTTTATTTTGGTTTTTTTTTAATTTTAATTTTGGTTTTTAATCAAAAATGAATTATTTTTTGATTTTTTTAATTTGTTTTGTTTTTGTTGTTTCAACTAATCATTACACAGAAAATGAAGTTGAATTATTATTTTCTAAATTCAAATCAGATTATCAAAAAAGTTATTTAAATCCAAACGAAGAAGCTTATCGAAAAGCAATTTTTGAAGAAAAATTAAATTTAGTGCAAGAACATAACTCAGATCCAACTAAAACTTATAAAAGTAATATTTAATTTGATTTCTAATTTGATTTAATTTAATTTAATTTAATTTGATTTGATTTAATTTAATTTTTAATTTAATTTAATTTAATTTGATTTAATTTGATTTAATTTGATTTGATTTGATTTAATTTGATTTAAATTGATTTGATTTAATTTAATTTGATTTCTAATTTAATTTGATTTGATTTAATTTCTAATTTGATTTGATTTGATTTCTGATTTAATTTAATTTGATTTAATTTAATTTAATTTGATTTCTAATTTAATTTAATTTGATTTGATTTGATTTAATTTGATTTAATTTAATTTAATTTAATTTCTAATTTAATTAGATTTAATTTAATTTGATTTGATTTAATTTGATTTAATTTAATTTAATTTAATTTCTAATTTAATTAGATTTAATTTAATTTAATTTGATTTAATTTAATTTAATTTAATTTAATTTGATTTAATTTGATTTAATTTAATTTAATTTGATTTCTAATTTAATTTGATTTCTAATTTAATTTAATTTAATTTAATTTAATTTAATTTAATTTGATTTCTAATTTGATTTGATTTGATTTTAATTGCAATTTTAATTTGATTTTTAATTTGATTTGATTTAATTTGATTTAATTTAATTTGATTTGATTTGATTTAATTTAATTTAATTTAATTTAATTTAATTTAATTTAATTTGATTTAATTTAATTTGATTTGATTTAATTTGATTTAATTTAATTTAATTTGATTTAATTTGATTTAATTTAATTTAATTTAATTTAATTTAATTTAATTTAATTTAATTTGATTTAATTTGATTTGATTTAATTTGATTTGATTTAATTTGATTTGATTTGATTTGATTTGATTTGATTTGATTTAATTTGATTTGATTTAATTTGATTTGATTTGATTTAATTTGATTTAATTTAATTTAATTTGATTTCTAATTTGATTTAATTTAATTTAATTTAATTTGATTTAATTTAATTTAATTTGATTTGATTTGATTTAATTTGATTTGATTTGATTTGATTTAATTTCTAATTTAATTAGATTTAATTTGATTTCTAATTTAATTTAATTTGATTTGATTTGATTTAATTTAATTTGATTTGATTTAATTTATAATTTGATTTAATTTAATTTCTAATTTAATTTGATTTAATTTGATTTCTAATTTAATTTGATTTGATTTGATTTGATTTGATTTGATTTGATTTGATTTGATTTGATTTGATTTGATTTGATTTGATTTGATTTAATTTCTAATTTAATTTAATTTAATTTAATTTGATTTCTAATTTGATTTGATTTAATTTGATTTGATTTAATTTAATTTAATTTGATTTGATTTAATTTAATCTAATTTAATTTCTAATCTAATTTCTAATTTGATTTCTAATTTGATTTTAAATTTTTAAAAAAAAAAAAATTAAAAAATAGTTGGAATCAATCAATTTAGTGATTTAACTTATGAAGAATTTTCATCAATGTATTTGAGTTCTTTAAAATATCCAAATAAAAAATCTGAACATGAATTTAAACAAGAATCAAATTTAGAAGATAAATCTAATAATAATAATAATAATAAAATGAAAGGAGGTTTAAAATCAAATCCAGCAAATGTAGATTGGAGAATGGATTATGTAACTGATATCAAAAATCAAAAAAGTTGTGGAGATTGTTGGGCTTTGATGTAACTGAAGTAATTGAAAGTGCACTTGCTAAAGATACAGGTGTTCTTATTGAATTAGCACCTCAAGAAGCTCTTTCTTGTACTTATAAAGATTCTTCATCTTCAAATCCAGATGTAACTGATGGATATATTGAAGTTCCATCAAGTTGGATTTCTGATGGTTGGCAAACAGGATGTGATGGAGGAAATGCTTGTGATGTTTTTCAATTATATGCTTTATATAAAACAATTACTTCATCTCAATTATATCCTTATGCTGATGCAGATGGAATTTGTCAAACTTATACAAATTATGTTGAATTAAGTTCAAATGAAGTTTATGAATGGGGTTATGGTTGTAATAAAGAATCAGAAGCAACTTTAGAAACATTAGTTGCAAATAATGGACCTGTTAGTGTTGCTATTTATGCTTCAAGTACATTTGAATCATACACATCTGGAGCTTTTGCTAGTACAGATTGTTATGTAAATGGAGAAACAAATCATGCAGTTAATGTTGTTGGATATTTAAATAATTATGATGGATATCCAGTTTGGATTGTTAGAAATAGTTGGGGAGCTGGTTGGGGACAAAATGGATATATTTATGAGTTATGATGGAACAAGTTATCCTTATGGAATGTGTAATATTGGAATGTATCTTACTCAACCTCAAAAACCTGTTACATCAACATTAAATTCATTTGGACCTGTTTCTAATTTTGATTGTTCAAGTAATTCAACTTCATGGAATTGTTCTTGGGATGTACTTATAAAAATTCTTAGATTTTATCATAGTAGTGATGGAACAACATGGAATGCAGTTATTGAAGTTCCAATCAAGTTTTGGAAATACTGAAGATCCAACAAATGTTTATGTTGCAGTTAGACCAATGAAATCTACTTCAATGTTTAATCAATTGGAGACTGATTTTATATAAAACAATTCTTCATCTCGAAAATTTTCTTTTCTTTAATATCCATTTTGTTGCAGATGGAATTTGTCAAACTTATTGGGTTTAAAAAGAAATTTTTAAATTAAGTTCAAATGATTTTTATGAATGGGGTTTTGGAGGTTGTATTAAAAGAATCAGAAGCAACTTTAGAAACATTAGTTGCAAATAATGGACCTGTTAGTGTTGCTATTTATGCTTCAAGTACATTTGAATCATACACATCTGGAGCTTTTGCTAGTACAGATTGTTATGTAAATGGAGAAACAAATCATGCAGTTAATGTTGTTGGATATTTAAATAATTATGATGGATATCCAGTTTGGATTGTTAGAAATAGTTGGGGATCTGGTTGGGGACAAAATGGATATGTTTATATTCGTAAAGGTTTAACAAGTTATGATGGAACAAGTTATCCTTATGGAATGTGTAATATTGGAATGTATCTTACTCAACCTCAAAAACCTATTACATCAACATTAAATTCATTTGGACCTGTTTCTAATTTTGATTGTTCAAGTAATTCAACTTCATGGAATTGTTCTTGGGATTCAGTTAGTGGAGCAACTTCTTATAGATTTTATCATAGTAGTGATGGAACAACATGGAATGCAGTTATGAATGAAACAACAAGTACAAGTTTTGGAAATACTGAAGATCCAACAAATGTTTATGTTGCAGTTAGACCAATGAAATCTACTTCAAATTATAATCAATATGGAGTGACGACTGATTGGTCTCCAATTATTCCAAGAGGCTCCCCATCAACGAAAATTTTCTTTTCTTTAAGCTCCATTTTATTGTTGTTCGTTTTTCTTTTGAATTGATTAATTTTAAGATTGATTGGTTTTAAGATTGATTTTAAGATTGATTGATTGATTGATTGATTTTTTTTTTGGATTTGTTTTTTTGATTAATTGATTGATTGATTGATTGATTGATTGATTAATTGATTGATTAATTGATTAATTGATTAATTGATTAATTGATTGATTAATTGATTAATTGATTGATTAATTGATTGATTGATTAATTAATTGATTGATTTATTAATTGATTAATTGATTGATTGATTAATTGATTAATTGATTGATTAATTGATTGATTGATTGATTAATTGATTAATTGATTGATTGATTGATTAATTGATTGATTAATTGATTAATTGATTGATTGATTGATTAATTGATTGATTGATTGATTGATTGATTGATTGATTGATTGATTGATTGATTTTTAATTGATTGATTGATTGATTAATTGATTGATTGATTTTTAATTGATTTTTAAAAAAAAAAATGAAAAAAAAAAAAAGTAAATCAAACTATTAATTTTATTTGAATCCAAAAAGAAAGAAAAGAAAAAGAAAAAAAAAGAAAGAAAAGAAAGAAAGAAAGAAAGAAAGAAAGAAAGAAAGAAAGAAAATTTGTTATTTTTTTTTGATTCTCTTTCTTTTAGTGAAAAAAAAATAACTAAAATTTTTTTTAGATTAAAGATCTTCTTTATGTTTTCTATATTTTTGAACAAAATCATAAAAATTTTCAGCATTTCTTTCACCTGAAAAAGTTGCAAGTTGATCACCATCTTTATAAAGATAAATTGTAGGAAAAGAAAAAACATGAAGATCAACACAAGTTTTTTTGAATTTTTCACAATTAATTTCAGCAATTGTTGCTTTATTTTTTAAAGCAGTAGCAGTTTCTTTATAATCATTCTCAATCTAAAAAAGATTAATTTAATAATTTAATAAAACGAAAAAATCAATCAATTAATTAAATGAAAAAAATTTTTTTTGATTGCTTTTTTTTATTAAAAACCTGTTTGCAATGTTTACACCAAGGTGAGTAAAATTTAACAAGAGTAAATCCTTCAGAAATTGTTGAATCAAAATTTTCATCTGTTAATTGAAAAACATCAGATTCTGAATCTTGTGATTTAATTAATAAGAAAGAAAAAACCAAAAAAACAAAAACTGAAATTACTTTCATTATTTTTTTTTATTATAAAAAAAATGAAAAGATAAAGAAAAAAATGAAAATTGAAAAATTAAAAAAATTTAAAAAAAAAATGAAAATGAAAAAAGTGGAAATGCTTTATTATTATGAATGAATCTAGAATGGATAAAAAAAGCTAGATCATCCATTAAACAAAGAAATGATCAAAACGAAATGAATAAAAGCAAATCTTTGATAAAATTAAAAAAGATGAAGAAAGAAATTTCTATTTTTTTTTTTCATTTTCTTCGACCTCTTGAGAAACCTTTTCCTTTAGATTTGCCTCTTCCACGACCTCTTACTGTGGAAGTTGTAACAATTTTTCTATTCATTCTGGCTTTTCGAGGACGATCATCAATTAGTAATGTTTCTAGGTTCAAACTTTCAGGTAATATTACATATCGAATATTACTTCCTCTTATTGATAATGTATCAAGTGTAATCGGATTAAATCCTTTAACTGTCATTTTTACTGTTTTTAAATGTGTATTCATACTAATATCCACTCCTAATGTTATTTATTTTATTATTTATTTTATTATTTATTTTATTATTTATTTTATTATTTATTTTATTATTTATTTTATTATTTATTTTATTATTTATTTTATTATTTATTTTAATTTATAATTTTATTTATAATTTTATTTATAATTTAATTTATAATTTTATTTATAATTTAATTTATAATTTTATTTATAATTTTATTTATATTTTAATTTATAATTTAATTTATAATTTTATTTATAATTTTAATTTATAATTTTATTTATAATTTTATTTATAATTTTATTTATAAATTTAATTTATAATTTAATTATAATTTTATTTATAATTTTATTTATAATTTAATTTAATATTTATTTATATTTTTATTTATAATTTTATTTATAATTTATTTATATTTTTATTTATAATTTTTATTTATAATTTTTATTTATAATTTAATTTATAATTTAATTTATAATTTAATTTATAATTTTATTTTATAATTTTTATTTATATTTTTTTTTTTAATTTTTATTTTATAATTTTATTTATAATTTTATTTATAATTTTATTTATAATTTTATTTATAATTTTATTTATAATTTTATTTATAATTTAATTTATAATTTTATTTATAATTTAATTTATAATTTTAATTTATAATTTTATTTATAATTTTTATTTATAATTTTATTTATAATTTTATTTATAATTTTTATTTATAATTTTATTTATAATTTTATTTATAATTTTATTTTATAATTTTATTTATAATTTTTATTTATAATTTTATTTTTATAATTTTAATTTATAATTTTTTTTTTTATTTTTTATTTTATTTATTATTTTTATTTATAATTTTATTTATAATTTTATTTATTTTTATTTATATTTTTATTTATAATTTTATTTATAATTTTATTTATAATTTTTATTTTATAATTTTATTTATAATTTTATTTATTTTAATTTATAATTTTATTTATAATTTTATTTATAATTTAATTTATAATTTTATTTATTTTTTTATTTATTTTATTTATATTTTTATTTATAATTTTATTTATAATTTTATTTATATTTTTATTTATAATTTTATTTATAATTTAATTTATAATTTTATTTATAATTTTATTTATAATTTAATTTATATTTTAATTTATATTTTAATTTATAATTTAATTTATAATTTAATTTATAATTTTATTTATAATTTAATTTATAATTTAATTTATAATTTAATTTATAATTTTATTTATAATTTTATTTATAATTTAATTTATAATTTTATACCAATAATAGTTCCATAAACAACTGTTCCATTTTTAAGTTCTATTGTAACTGTTTCATTTGAGAGTTTCATTAAAAAACGAACTAATTTCATTTTTTTAATAATTTTCTTTATATATTTATTTCTTTTTATTTAAGAAAGAAAAAAAAATGAAAAGAAAAAAATGAAAAAAAATTTTTTAATTAATTTTTTTTTAAAAAGAAAAAACAAGAAAAAAAAAGGAAAAAGAAAAAGAAAAAGAAAAGAAAATTTGACTTAAAAAATTTAAGAAAAAGAATGAAAAAAAAAAAGAAGAATTGGATTTTGATTAAAAAAAGTGGATTTTGGTTTTTTTTCCTTTCTTCTTCTTTTTTTCTTTTAAACTTTTTTGACGTAATTTCCAGGAAATGCACCAGATTGACCAGATTCATTTTCACCAACAAACCAACCAGAATCAATTCTTGAAATTGTAACTGTTTCACCTTCTACAATAGATAATTCCCCATCAGCTTGGGAATCATAAGGAAATACAACCTAAAATTCAAAAGAAATTTATTTTTAAATCCATTTTTAAATTTATTATTAAATTTATTATTAAATTTATTTTTAAATTTATTTTTAAATTTATTTTTAAATTCATTTCTAAATTTATTTTTAAATTTATTTTTAAATTTATTTTTAAATTCATTTTTAAATTCATTTTTAAATTTATTTCTAAATTCATTTCTAAATTTATTTTTAAATTTATTTTTAAATTCATTTTTAAGTTTATTTCAAAATTTATTATTAAATTTATTTTTAAATTAATTTTTAAATTAATTTTTAAATTCATTTTTAAATTTATTTTTAAATTCATTTTTAAATTCATTTCTAAATTCATTTTTAAATTTATTATTAAATTCATTTTTAAATTTATTATTAAATTCATTTTTAAATTTATTTTTAAATTCATTTTTAAATTTATTTTTAAATTTATTATTAAATTCATTTTTATTTTTATTTTTAAATTCATTATTAAATTCATTTTTAAATTAATTTCTAAATTCATTTTTAAATTCATTTTTGAATTTATTTTTAAATTCATTTTTAAATTCATTATTAAATTTATTTTTAAATTTATTTTTAAATTCATTTCTAAATTCATTTTTAAATTCATTTTTAAATTTATTTTTAAATTCATTTCTAAATTTATTTTTAAATTTATTTTTAAATTCATTTTTAAATTTATTTTTAAATTCATTTTTAAATTTATTTTTAGATTTATTTTTAAATTCAATTTTAAATTCATTATTAAATTCATTATTAAATTCATTATTAAATTCATTATTAAATTCATTATTAAATTCATTTTTAAATTCATTTTTAAATTTATTTCTAAATTCATTTCTAAATTTACAGTGCATTTATCACCAATTTGAATATTATCATCAACATTAACATTTTGTGTGGTTTCTTGTTGAGGTTTTTCATCATTATCAATAGGTTTAACATGATTAGCAGGAAATAAACCACGTTTTCCATTAACTTCACCTTCCCACCAATCCTGGTCATGTTTTTTTAAAACATGAACAATATCTCCTGAATTAAATTGTAAATCTGTTGATTCTGTTCCTTTGTAATCAAATTCTGCTTTTACATCAAATTCTGTATCTTCTGTTTGTGAATCATTAACTGGTTGTGTTTTTGTTTTTGTGAGATTTGTTGATGTAGTTTTTGGTTGTGGCTATTATTTTATTTTTGAATTAATTTTTGAATTAATTTTTAAATTCATTTCTAAATTCATTTTTAAGTTTATTATTAAATTCATTTTTAAATTCATTATTAAATCTATTTTTAAATTTATTTCTAAATTTATTTTTAAATTTATTTTTAAATTCATATTTTAAATTTATTTTTAAATTCATTTTTAAATTTATTTTTGAATTCATTTCTAAATTTATTTTTGAATTTATTTCTAAATCCATTTTTAAATTTATTATTAAATCTATTTTTGAATTTATTATTAAATTCATTTTTAAATTGAGACCATGATTTAAAATTCATTTCTAAATTCATTTTTAAGTTTATTATTAAATTCATTTTTAAATTCATAATTAAATTTATTTCTAAATTTATTATTAAATTTATTTTTAAATTCATTTTTAAATTTATTTATAAATTTATTTTTAAATTGATTTTTAAATTGATTTTTAAATTGATTTCTAAATTTATTTTTAAATTTATTTTTAAATTAATTTTTGAATTAATTTTTAAATTCATTTTTAAATTTATTTTTAAATTTATTTCTAAATTCATTTTTAAATTTATTTTTAAATTTATTTTTAAATTTATTTTTAAATTAATTTTTGAATTAATTTTTAAATTCATTTCTAAATCTATTTTTAAATTTATTTTTAAATTAATTTTTGAATTCATTTTTAAATTCATTTTTAAATTTATTTTTAAATTTATTTTTAAATTTATTTTTAAATTCATTTTTAAATTTATTTTTAAATTCATTTTTAAATTCATTTTTAAATTCATTTTTAAATTCATTTCTAAATTCATTTTTAAATTCATATTTAAATTTATTTTTAAATTCATTTTTAAATTTATTTCTAAATTTATTTCTAAATTTATTTTCAAATTTATTATTAAATCCATTTTTAAATTCATTTTTAAATTTATTTTTGAATTTATTTCTAAATTAATTATTTTTACAACTGATGTGTTTGTTGTATCTTTTTCTGATGTTTCTGTTGGAGTTGTATTTTCGGAAATATATTTATTAACTAATGTTTTAACATCATCTTGAGCATTAATTTTGGTAATTGATTCTTGAATATTAGTATTAAGTTGTCCATATTTAGTAACCAAATAACTTTGATCAGCTGCAAATGCTTGTAGTTGTTTTTGAACAACACCAATTCGATTTTCTTCAATTGTTTGTAAATCCTTTTAAATGAGAAAATTTTTTTCATTTTAAATTTAATTTTAAATTTAATAAATAAGTAATTAAACGTTATATTACAGCAAGTCCAAGAGGTACTACTTCGTTGTAATATTCATCTTCACAAGCTCCAAGATTACGTTTAGCTTTTTTTAATTCATCATCAATTTTTTCTTGTTTTTTCCTGAGTTTATCTGCTTTTGATTGTGCCTAAATTTATTTATAATTTTTAAATAAATTTATATTTAATTTTATAAATAATTTAATAAATAATTTTATAAATAATTTAATAAATAATTTTATAAATAAATTTATAAATAATTTTATAAATAATTTTATAAATAAATTTATAAATAATTTTATAAATAATTTTATAAATAATTTTATAAATAATTTTATAATTAATTTTATAATTAATTTTATAAATAATTTTATAAATAATTTTATAAATAATTTTATAATTAATTTTATAAATAATTTATATAAATAATTTTGTAAATAATTTTATTTTAAATTTTATAAATAATTTTGTAAATAATTTTATTTTAAATTTTATAATTAATTTTATAAATAATTTTATAAATAATTTATATAAATAATTTTATAAATAATTTTATAAATAATTTTATAAATAATTTTATAAATAATTTTATATATAAATTTATATTTAATTTTATTTTAAATTTATATATAATTTTATATTTAATTTTATAAATAATTTTGTAAATAATTTTATAAATAATTTTATAAATAATTTTATAAATAATTTTATAAATAATTTTATAAATAAATTTTATAAATAATTTTATATATAATTTTATATATAATTTTATAAATAATTTTATAAATAATTTTATAAATAATTTTTATAAATAATTTTATAAATAATTTTATAAATAATTTTATAAATAATTTTATAAATAATTTTATAAATAATTTTATAAATAATTTTATAAATAATTTTATAAATAATTTTATAAATAATTTTATAAATAATTTTATAAATAATTTTATAAATAATTTTATAAATAATTTTATAAATAATTTTATAAATAATTTTATAAATAATTTTATATATAAATTTATATTTAATTTTATAATTTAATTTTATAAATAATTTTATATTTAATTTTATATTTAATTTTATAAATAATTTTATATTTAATTTTATAAATAATTTTGTAAATAATTTTATAAATAATTTTGTAAATAATTTGCTCACTTTAGGATCATTTTGTGCATTTTGTTCAAGTCTTGTAGTTTCAGCCACATTTTTTTCAGACTTGAGTTTACTCTGAAAATTTTTTTAAATTTGAAATTTAAAATTGATATAAAAATTTGAGTATTTTTGTTAAATAATCTTTTTACATTATCAAACTTATTTTTCAAACTCATCAATTCTTTTAATTTCTTATCACAAACTTTTGTTGTCTTTTAAAAAGAAAAAAAATTTTTTCAAAATGAATTTAATTGGAAAAAAAAATTGAAAAAGAAAAAATTTTTTTACTTCTTTCCGTTTTTTTTGAGTTTCTTTATCAAAATCAACAAATGGTTTTGTTGTTTCTGTTAAAAGAGTTTGTGAAGATTTAGTTAAAGCTTGTCCGTATTGAGTAAGATTTATTTTAATATCATTAAAAGCAGCTTCAATAGTTCTTGATAAAAAAAAAAAAGGCAAAATTATAAAAAAAATTTTTTTTTAGATCAAATCAAAAAAAAAGAGGGAATTTTGATCAAAATGAAAAATAATTGAAATTAATTCTAAATATGTTTTGGATTAATTCTATTTACCCATAATTTTCAAATCCAAGTTTTGGAGAAGAAACAAGTTTAATTATTGATTTGCCAAAACCATCTTGTAATTTAGCAAATTTATGAATAAAATCTGCTAAAGATTTAAGTGCATCAAAATTAGTTTGAGTTTGTGTTTTAATTTGAGGATAAGCTCCCCTTAAATCAGTTGAAAAACTCATATTGAAAAAAAAAAAAAATAAGCAAAAAGAAAGAAAAAAAAGAAAATTAAAAAAATGAAAAAATCAAAATAAAAAAAAATAAAAAAAATAAAACTTTACATATTTTTTATTATATATATAAATTTTTATTTTTTATATTTAAAGATATATCTATATTTTTTTATTGAAAATTATTTTTTATTTATTTTTTTTTTATTTTTTCAAATTCATTTTTTCTTCTTTTCTTCTTTTATTTTAATGAATAATCCAATTAAAGATTATATTTTAATTTGCGAGTTTTGCCAAGTTTCTGGGCCAGTTTTAAAATTTTCATATCCAAAAATTGATGAAATAGTTGGGACAATACCCGTTCAATTACTCAAAACAAATTACGAAGTTCAACCATCTTTTCAAATACAAGAAGACATAATATCTATTCAAAAAGTGTATTCAAGTCAGGATCAAATCTTCTATGCATATGTAAATTCTTTTAAACAAGATATATTCTAAATTACAATTAGTGACAGTTTTTTTCCGTTAAAAAAAATGTAAAATCAAAATAAGGCTCATCGATTTTTTTTGTTTGATTCTCAAGCAAGAGGTTTTACTCGCTCAATTTGTCTTGCTTATTTAACAAATAACTATGATAAAATTATGATGAATTTGAACCAATTTTTATTTAAATTTTCAAACATTTCAAATCTTTTAAAACTTGATAATTTTGCTTTATTTTTAAAAAGATTTAAAACCCAAAATTTGGATTTGGATTTTACATTAAATCGAGCAAATGAAAATAAAGAAGATAATGTAAAATTTCAAAATTTAAAAATTCAAAATTTAAAAATTCAAAATTTAAAAATTCAAAATTCAAAATTCAAAATTTAATTAGAGCAAATTTATACAAGATTGGAGTAAAGAAACAATGAGAATATTTTCAATCATTTTTGAAAATATTCCAAAAAATGTGATCGATATTCTTTTGAAAATATATAAAAATCAAAATGAAAAAATTTCTCATTTATTTGAAACTGAAAACTTTAATTCTTTGGAAAATAAGCTAAAACTGAAGATGGTTTTTGATATATTGTTTCAAGATTATAATCCAAAAAGGCATCAATTTGTAAAACAAGATGAGTTTCTTCCAAATATCGAAACAATTTTTCATTCTCATTTTTATCAAAAAGCTATAAATAATTTAATTATTCCTCTTTTGTCTAATTTTTCACTTACTAAAATTTCAAGATTATTTGATTTTGATTTGTCAAGTTTATCAAAATCAAATTATTTATTTTTTCATGTTGGAGGAATTCCCATTTTGAATTTTTATCAATTCAATGAATTTATCAATAATAATGATTTGATTTATATCCGGAGTTTGGATTCCATAGAAAATATTTTTTTAAATGATAGTAATTTAAATAATTATCTAGAGGCTTTACTCTCTATTGAGAAACAAAGTAAAAGTCAAGATTTGTTCTCTTTTTTTGTAAAACATTTTGATGAAAATGAAAATCAATTAGAAAATGAAAATCAATTAGAAAATCAATTAGAAAATGAAAATCAAAATCAAAATCAAAATCAAATTGAAAATCAAAATCAAATTAAAAATCAAAATGAAAATCAATTAGAAATGAAAATCAAAATCAAAATCAAAATCAATTAGAAAATAAAAATCAATTAGAAAATGAAAATCAATTAGAAAATCAATTAGAAAATGAAAATCAAAATCAAAATCAAAATCAATTAGAAAATCAAAATCAAATTCAAAATCAAAAACAAATTCAAATTCAAAATCAAATTCAAAATCAAAATCAAAATCAAAATCAAAATCGAAATTGAAAATGAAAATCAAAATCAAAATCAAAATGAAAATAAAAATCAAAATCAAAATCAAAATCAAAATCAAAATGAAAATGAAAATGAAATTGAAAATGAAAATGAAAATCAAAATGAAAATCAAAATCAAAATCAAAATCAAAATCAAAATGAAAATCAAAATGAAAATCAAAATCAAAATCAAAATGAAAATCAATTAGAAAATCAAAATCAAAATCTAAATCAAAATCAAATTCAAAATGAAAATCAAAATCAAAATCAAAATCAAAATCAAAATCAAAATCAAAATCAAAATCAAAATCAAAATCAAAATCAAAATTAAAATGAAAATCAAAATCAAAATCAAAATCAAAATCAAAATCAAAATCAAAATCAAAATAAAAATCAAAATCAAAATCAAAATCAAAATCAAAATCAAAATCAAAATAAAAATCAAAATCAAAATCAAAATCAAAATCAAAATAAAATTGAAAATGAAAATGAAAATAAAAATCAAAATCAAAATCAAAATCAAAATCAAAATCAAAATCAAAATCAAAATGAAAATCAAAATGAAAATCAAAATGAAAATCAAAATCAAAATCAAAATCAAAATCAAAATCAAAATCAAAATCAAAATCAAAATCAAAATCAAAATCAAAATCAAAATCAAAATGAAAATCAAAATGAAAATCAAAATGAAAATCAAATTGAAAATCAAAATGAAAATGAAAATCAAATTGAAAATCAAATTCAAATTCAAAATCAAAATAAATTTCAAAATGAAAATGAAAATCAAATTGAAATTCAAATTCAAAATCAAAATCAAAATGAAAATAAAAATCAATTAGAAAATGAAAATGAAAATCAAAATGAAAAACAAAATTTCAGATCAAACAATTTGACATTCAATGATTTATTTGAATTTAAAAAATTAAAACCATTAATTGATAGTCTTTCAACCACAGAAATAACAAATATAATTCGATATCTAGATGGATATCTAGAAAATTTATTATTCTCTCTTCTAATTGGAAGACCAGTTGCTATAATTGGAGATGCAAAAAATAAAGAAAAAATATTTTGTATAATTCGATTCTTAGCAATTTTTGTTCCTGGAAACCAGGAATTTCAATATTGGATAGAATTACCATTGAAATTTGTAGATTTGGAAAGTATTAAATTATGTGGAATGTCAAAAAAAATTGGCATTTCTCAAGAAATAAAAGAATTTATAACAATACTTGATTATGAAGAAAATAGTTTAGTTTCTCCTTTTTATCCACCTTCTTCTTCTTCTAAGAAAAACATTATTACGAAATTGATGAGAATCAAAAAATTATCATCTGACAAAGATCTTCTATTGTTTTTTATTTACCAAACTTTTTATGAATTTATAGTCAAAATTTACATTCATTTCTGTTTTATGCAAATTCAACAATTTTCTCAAGTTGGAAATTTTGTACAAAAATTCACAAAAGAAAAATTCAGTGAAATATATGATTCAGAATTATTACTTCATTCAGATACTGAATTTGATTTTAAAAATTTTGGTTTTGTAGAAGAGGATCTATTAATTATTAAAAATTTTTACAGAATTATTACTTCTCAAATTTACACTAAAAAAATAGAAAAAAATAAAGGTTCAATTCATTTAGATTTCCAAGAAATTATTAAAATTTCAAAGAAATGAAAATGAAGATTAAAAAAAGAAGAATTTTAATTGATTATTTTTTTAATTAAATTTTTTTTTTTTTCCATAATTAAAATTTTTTTTTGAATTTTTTTCTTTTAAAAAATAATTTTTTTTTAATCTTTTTTCTTGTGTAAAGACAAAGGAGAGATGGTTAGCAACTCTCGGGAACACGAATGAGTTTGTTTTATTCTTTATTGAATTAAAACACAGTTTTTCTTAAGGTTTTTTATAATTATTTTACACTTACAGCCTTTCGTTTTTTAAAAGCGAAAGAAAAAACCTTAAAACCTTTTTGATTTTTATTTTTTATTTTATTTTTATTTTTATTTAATTATTAATCTGTAAACATAAATTGAATTATCTTCAGTTCCTATTATAATTGAAAGAGAATCTTCTATATTTTCTTGTTTTGATTTTTTGAAATTTCCAACAACAATATCAATAATCCAAGAATTAAATTTTTCTTCAGCGATTAACTATAAATTAAAAATTTTTTTTTTCCGATTTTATTATAAATAATTTTATAATTAATTTTATAAATAATTTAATAAATAATTTAATAAATAATTTTATAAATAATTTTATAATTAATTTAATAAATAATTTTATAATAAATTTTATAAATAAATTTTATAAATAATTTTATAAATAATTTTATAAATAATTTTATAAATAATTTTATAAATAATTTTATAAATAATTTTATATATAATTTTATAAATAATTTTATAAATAATTTTATAATTAATTTTATAAATAATTTTATAAATAATTTTATAAATAATTTTATAAATAATTTTATTAATAATTTTATAAATAATTTTATAATTAATTTTATAAATAAATTTATAAATAATTTTATAAATAATTTTATAAAAATATTTATTAATAATTTTATAAATAATTTTATAATTAATTTTATAAATAATTTTATAAATAATTTTATAAATAATTTTATATTTAATTTTATATTTAATTTTATAATTAATTTTATAAATAATTTTATAAATAATTTTATAAATAATTTTATATTTAATTTTATAAATAATTTTATATTTAATTTTTATAAATAATTTTATAATTAATTTTTATAATTAATTTTATAAATAATTTTATATTTAATTTTATAATTAATTTTATAAATAATTTTATTAATAATTTTTATATAATTTAATATTTAATTTTATAAATAATTTTATAAATAATTTTATAAATAATTTTATAAATAATTTTATAAATAATTTTATAATTAATTTTATAATTAATTTTATAATTTTATATTTAATTTTATAATTAATTTTATAAATAATTTTATAATTAATTTTATAAATAATTTTATTAATAATTTTATAAATAATTTAATATTTAATTTTATAAATAATTTTTGTATATAATTTTATTAATAATTTTATAAATAATTTTATTAATAATTTTATATTTAATTTTATATTTAATTTTATAAATAATTTTATAAATAATTTTATAATTAATTTTATATTTAATTTTATAAATAAATTTATAAATAATTTTATTAATAAATTTATAAATAATTTTATAAATAATTTTATAAATAATTTTATAAATAATTTTATAAATAATTTATAAATAATTTTATAAATAATTTTATTAATAATTTTATAAATAATTTTATAAATAATTTTATATTTCTTGATTGATTTACTTTGCCATCAAGATAAGCAAAAAGAAATCCAGAATAGCATCCACAAATAACAATATTATTAGAAATTCCTTTTATATTATAAGTTGCTACACAAGAAATTTGATATTTTAAATTTGAATAAAAAGTCATTTGAAAATTGGAAAAGACAAATAATTCACTGAATTGATTTACTAAAAGAATTTGATTTTGATTTTCATTTTGATTTTCATTTTGAATTTGAATTTGATTTTGAATTTGAATTTGATTTTGAATTTGAATTTGATTTTGAATTTGAATTTGATTTTCATTTTCAATTTGATTTTCATTTTGAATTTGATTTTGATTTTGATTTTGAATTTGATTTTCATTTTGAATTTGAATTTGATTTTGAATTTGATTTTGAATTTGATTTTGATTTTTATTTTGATTTAAATTTTGATTTTGAATTTGATTTTGATTTTGATTTTGATTTTGATTTTGATTTTGATTTTGATTTTCATCTTGATTTTTATTTTGATTTTGGATTTGTTGACTATTATTTAAATTAGAAAGAAACATTCCTTCACATGCTGTTTCTATTTGTGATGAAATATTAATTGAAAAAGCAAATGAATCTTCTGCATAAAAAAGTATAGCTTTTTCATTTCTACAAATCATTAAATATTTTGTTTCAATTCCATTTCCATCTTTAAAAATAACAGGTGATAAAAATTTAATTGATTTTTGTTTTTTTTCTTGTTTTTGTTTTGAGTTTTTTTTAATATTAGTTTCATTTGTATTAATTTTCCAAATTGTTTCGTGATGATCAAATTTAGAAATTATTCCATTTTGAGTTCCTATGATTAGATCACCATTTGATTCTTTTAATGATGTAATTGGAGTTTGAAAATTGTTTCTTCCAATGATTCTTTTATTGTGGAATATCAATACATTTCCTTTAAAATTAAAATTCATTTATAAAATTAAAATTAAAATTAAAATTAAAATTCATTTATAAAATTAAAATTAAAATTAAAATTGAAATTGAAATTGAAATTGAAATTAAAATTAAAATTGATTTTGAAATTAAAATTCATTTATAAAATTAAAATTAAAATTAAAATTAAAATTAAAATTAAAATTAAAATTGAAATTAAAATTAAAATTAAAATTAAAATTGAAATTAAAATTGAAATTAAAATTAAAATTAAAATTAAAATTAAAATTAAAATTAAAATTCATTTATAAAATTAAAATTAAAATTAAAATTAAAATTAAAATTAAAATTAAAATTAAAATTAAAATTAAATTTTAAAATTAAAATTAAAATTAAAATTAAAATTCATTTATAAAATTAAAATTGAAATTCATTTATGAAATTAAAATTGATTTTGATTTTGATTTTAATTTTGATTTTGATTTTGATTTTGAAATTGAAATTTGAATTACCAGAATTATCACCAATAATTAAATCATTTGAACCAAATCTCATAATATCTGAAATTAAAATTTGTTGTATTGATTCACCCATTGTTTCTAAAATTAATTCTTCATTCTATTTTCGAAAATAATTGTAAAATTAAATTTAAATTAAATTTAAATTAAAATTGTTTTTTTTTTACTTTTGTATTTTCTAAAATAAAAAATCTGATACTTCCATCATCACAACCAACAACAATACAACAAGAAAACCCAAAAATATCACCAATAGAAAGACAATTAAAAGAAATTTTAGAAACAATTTGAAAAATTTTTTGGAAATGAAAGTTATTCATTTAAGATAAAAAAAAAATGAAAAAAAAATTAAAAAAATTCCATTTTCATTTTTTTTTCATTTTTTTATTTTTTTAATAATCAATTTAAAAAAAAAAAATTTCTTTCTATGACTACAAAAAACAAAACAAACGAAAATCAAAAAAATAAAGCAATAAATTCAAATCGATTTAAAACAGATAAAGACATTTCAAATGAAAAGCAAACAAAAATTTTCAATTCAGCAAATAAAGACCGTTCACAAAGAGAAAAAGAATTTCAAAAAGGAAGAGAGGAATTGCAAATACAACAAGGTCATACACTTGACAATGTAAGAATAAGAACAGGCAATGAAAATCAATTTGATATTCTTAAAAAAGAATTTGGAATAATAAATTCTTATAATCCTGATATATACACAATTCCACTTTCTAAAGAAGAACTTGAAGGAAATCGAAATGATTCAAATCAAAATAGATATTTGATAAGAAAACTTAAGAAGAAGGAAGAGAAAGAAGAAAAAAGGCAGAAAGACAAAACTGAGGAGGAATTACATTCAACAGCAATGTTGAATCAATCTCATCGTAAAAATTCAAAGAAAACTCATAAAAAATCAATCTCTCAAAAAAAAGAAAGAGATGTTCAAAAACCATCAAAAGTGGACAAAAATTTGAAAGAATCAAATACTACTTTACTTCATGGGAATGTTGATGGAAATTCAAAAGCACTGCAAACAATGAAAGATACAACTGTCGATGAGATTGAATCTCAAATTCAAAATGAGATTGAAAATCAAAATCAGAATAAAATTCAAAATCAAAATCAAATTCGAAAATCAAAATCAGAATAAAATTCAAAATCAAAATCAAATTGAAAATCAAAATCAAATTCAAATCCAATTTCAAAATCAAATCGATGTTAGAAATGAAAAGGAAAATCAAAATGAAATTCAAAATCAAAATCAAAATGAAAATCAAAATGAAAATCAAAATCAAAATCAAAATCAAATTCAAAATCAAAATCAAAATCAAAATCAAAATGAAATTCAAAATGAAATTCAAAATGAAATTCAAATTCAAAATCAAAATCAAATTCAAATTCAAAATGAAATTCAAATTCAAAATCAAAATGAAATTCAAAATGAAATTCAAAATGAAATTCAAAATCAAAATCAAAATCAAAATCAATATCAAAATCAATATCAAATTCAAATTCAAAATCAAAATCAATATCAAAATCAATATCAAAATCAATATCAAAATCAATATCAAAATCAATATCAAAATCAATATCAAAATCAATATCAAAATCAAAATCAAAATCAAATTCAATATCCAATTCAATATCCAAATTCAGATCAATATCCAAATACATATCCAAATCAAAATCAAATTCAATATTCAAATCAATATTCAACTCAATATTTAGATCAATATCCAAATCAATATACAAATCAATATCAAGATCCAAATCCATATACAAATCCAGATCCATATCAAAATCCATATACAAATCAAGATCCATATCAATACTTAGATCAATATCCAAATCAATATTTAGATCAAAATCCAAATCAATATTCAGATCAATATCCAAATCAATATTTAGATCAATATCAAAATCAAAATTCAGATCAAATTAAAATTCATTTAACAATTTTTGATGCTTTTATCAAATCAAAAACAGAAAACTCAATAAATACTCAAGAAGAACTTTCTTGGTAAATAACAAAATTTTGAATTCGAAAAAGACAAAACAAATCTAGAAGAATTTTTTAGTTTCCTTTTTTTTTTTTTCAAAGAAAAATTTAATTCATTAAAACACAAATAAAAAGTAAAGCAGAATAAACCAATATAATTTCAATAAAATAGGAATTGGGAAAAAAAAATGTTTTATTTTTTTCATTTTTTCATTTTTTTCCAAATAATAAAAATGAAAAATAATCAATTTAAAAAAAGAAAAACTAAGAGAAAAAATGCAAAATCAAAAAACGAAATGGAAATAGAAAGTGCAAACAATGAAACAAACAATATAAACAATTTTCCAAATGGAGATCAACAAAATTTTTTATCAATTTCTCAAATGCAATATTCAAACTATCCGACACAAGAGCAATATTATATGAAGTTTGGGAACATAGAAGTGACATCTCAATCATCTTTCCCAAGCACACCTAATTTGTGGATTAATTCCGCAAACAACCAAGTAGATAGCATGGAATCCGAACAAGTGAATTTAAAGCAGGCAATGTTTTCAACTCCTCAACTTTCAAGTCCATTTTTTACACCGAATAGCAGGCCTCTTTCGGCAACTGCGCAGCAAATACGGCATGTATCTATAACAAACAAATTGTTTTTGGTGCTACTTGCGCAACAGAACGAAAATATCATGAACTTCAGTGATTTTTCATTTGACAACAATTTTTTCCAGCACAAACTCAAGAAGGAGCGCAACTACCAACCTGACCCATTCTACATCGAGAACCAAAACTTCAACGAGAACTTTCGCTTGGTGCTCGTTGACTGGATGTCCTCAGTTTCGGATGTTCTGTTGTTGCAAGACGAGACGTTTTTGTTTGCAGTGAATTTTTTGGATCGTTTTTTTTCCCTTGTTTCAAATTGTTCTTTGGAGCATTTGCAGCTTGTTGGACTGGGGTGTTTATATATAGCAGCAAAGATTGAGGAGATATACCCGCCAAGCATTAAGAATTTTTCCAAAATCACAAACAAAAAATTTTTGCCAAATCAAATCAAACAAGTTGAAGTTCACTTGCTTTCAACACTTGATTTTTTTGTTAATCCCGTTACAATACTCAATTGGGTTAGAGAGTTTCTGAATCGCGCAGTTTTTATTATCAAAAACTACGACCATTTTTTCACGCAAACACCCAATGAATCCAATCAAGAATCAAGAAAAAACGGGATTGAATCAAATATCATGGATGTTTCTCAAAATATCAAATCAATTGAGAATATTTCGGAAAAAAATCCCCCAAAAAATCCCGTTTGGCAACTGGAAAACGCAGGGATTCAAACCGAATCAGATCCGCGTTTCAACTCCAAATTCTCATTTGATTTTCCTGTTGAAATTTATCTTGATATTTCCGAACTTATCAGTTTGATTATCATGGATATCAATTATTTGCAGTTTCTGCCAAGCATAATTGCAGCAACCGCAATGTCGTTCTTTATTCCCGACGAATTCATTATCCAATCCACGACCGGATATAATTTGTCCCGATTGTCTGAATGCAAATATTGGATGCAATCTTTTCTCCAGTTTTGTTCCCGATTTAATCATAAAAAAATTATTGAAAAAAAAAACTCATTTCATGATGATTTGAGTCCAAAAGAGGCTTATTTACTTCATATACACAATCCTGACAATAAATTTTATTTGGAAGAAATGAATCAATCAACTATGAATTCTTTTGTTTCAAATATTTTTGATTTGTAAAAGTTTTTTTATTTCTAAAATTAAAAATAACTTTATTTCTAAAAATTAAAAATAATTTTATTTCTAAAATTAATAATAACTTTATTTCTAAAATTAATAATAACTTTATTTCTAAAATTAATAATAATTTTATTTTTAAAATTAATAATAACTTTATTTCTAAAATTAATAATAACTTTATTTCTAAAATTAAAAATAACTTTATTTCTAAAATTAAAAATAACTTTATTTCTAAAATTAAAAATAATTTTATTTCTAAAATTAATAATAACTTTATTTCTAAAATTAATAATAACTTTATTTCTAAAATTAATAATAATTTTATTTTTAAAATTAATAATAACTTTATTTCTAAAATTAATAAAACTTTATTTCTAAAATTAAAATATTTTATTTCTAAAATTAAAAATAACTTTATTTAAAATTAATAATAATTTTATTTTTAAAATTAAATAACTTTATTTTTAAAATTAAAATTTAAAAACAAAATTAATAATAAAAGCAAAAATTTATTTCTAAAATTAATAATAACTTTATTTTTAAAAAATTTAAAATTAAAAATTTTTATTTAAAAAAATTTATTTTCATTTTTTTCTTTTCATTTTTTTAATTTAAAAAAAAAAAACAAAATCAATAAAAACAAAAATAATGTCGACAATATCTCAAAACAGAACACAATATGCAAGAAGTACAACGATAAACAAGCCAAGCGAAATAAGAGGAAGAAATCCAACGAGGACAACAACAAGTCCACAAAGCACAAGAGGAAGAACAACAGGAAGAACGTCTAACAGAAGCCAAACTGGAAGAACAGAAGCTCCCCGTGCAAGAACAACTGGGACAGCGCGGGTAACACCTCCTACAGGAAGATCACCACAACAAACAAGAAGAAATTCACCTATAAATACCCCATCAAGAAGAACACCACAAACGCAATCTAGAATGACACAATCATCTCCAAATATTATTAATAGAGCAAGAGCTAATGTTCAATTAAATCAAAATCAAAATCAAAATCAAAATCAAAATCAAAATCAAAATAAATTAAATCAAAATAAAAATCAAAATCAAAATAAATTAAATCAAAATCAAAATCAAAATCAAAATAAATTAAATCAAAATCAAAATCAAAATCAAAATCAAAATCAAATTCAAAATAAATTAAATCAAAATCAAAATCAAAATAAGTCGTTTGGAAGAACTTCAAATACTTCCGTTAATCAACCAATTAGAGGAAGAACAAATCAAAACCAAAATCAAAATCAAAAATTAAACAATCCATTAAGAGCTTCTCCGAGATCAAGAGTAGCAAATATTCAAAATCAAAATCAAAATCAAATATCTCCAAGATCAAGAGTAACAAATATTCAAAATCAACCAAAATCAACATCTCCAAGATCAAGAACAACAAATATTCAAAATCAACCAAAAACAAATATCTCCAAGATCAAGAACAACAAATATTCAAAATCAACCAAAACAAATATCTCCAAGATCGAGAACAACAAATATTCAAAATCAACCAAAACAAATATCTCCAAGATCAAGAACATCAAATATTCAAAATCAAAATCAAAATCAAAATAAAAATCAAATATCTCCAAGATCAAGAATAACAAATATTCAAAATCAAAATAAAAGTCAACATCTCCAAGATCAAGAACATCAAATATTCAAAATCAAAATCAAAATAAAAATCAAATATCTCCAAGATCAAGAACAACAAATATTCAAAATCAACCAAAGTCAACATCTCCAAGATCAAGAGTATCAAATATTCAAAATCAACCAAAACAAATATCTCCAAGATCAAGAACATCAAATATTCAAAATCAACCAAAACAAATATCTCCAAGATCAAGAACATCAAATACTCAAAATCAACCAAAACAAATATCTCCAAAACCAAGAATATCTCAACCTTATACTTCACAAAATACTTCTCGTTTTACTCAGAATAACCCACAAAAACCACAAATAACTCAACGACCTATGAATTTTACACGACAACCGATAAAAAAAACTGTTAATGAACAACTTCCAAAACGACCAATTAGGCATGCACCAACTTTCCAAAAAGCTAATATTGAAAATGAAAATAGAGTTCGTGCAAAATCATCACCAAAACAATTTAATAGAAATTCACCACCAAACACATTTTCAACACAAGCAAATAAACCACATTTTAATCAACCAAATACATCAAGATTTCCGCCTGAAAATCCAATTAGAAAAAATACCTCACCAACACAAAACAAACCAATATCACCCAAAAGATTTCCAGTAGAAAATAAACAGCAAATAAGATCATCTTTGGAAATGAAAAGAAAACAATTTGAAAATCAAGAACAAAAAGTTGATAATGTTAAAACGAATTTGCCAAAAACACAAAAAACACCTCAAAACATAATCTCAAAAAACGAACCAAAAGCATTATTTAAAACACAATCTTTATCTGAGAAAATCAAACAGTTTTCAAAATCAGAAGATGATCCTAAGCAAAATCAAATCAAACCAAAAGAAATTCAAAACCAAATTTAAACCAAAAGAAATTCAAAACCAATTTAAACCAAAAGAAATTCAAAACCAAATCAAACCCAAAGAAATTCAAAACCAAACCAAACCCAAAAGAGAGTCTCCACCACAAAAACATCTTCAAATTCGTGAAGAACCTTCTCCTAAAACTGTTAATCTTCTAACAAATGAAAAGACTAGAAATCAAAATTTGCAAAATATTAAGAGGCGAAGTTCAGTTCATTTGCTAGCTTCTAGGTTTCAAAACAAAGTTCAAAATCCACCAGTAATAGAACATCACAAAAATGTTGCTTTAAGTACTAACCTTCGTAAAAATGCATTTTTAAGTAAAGAAGTTGATTTGAAAAATTCAAATGAAAATAAAACTGAAAATAAAACTGAAAACAAAATTGAAAATAAAACTGAAAACAAAATTGAAAACAAAATTGAAAACAAAATTGAAAATGAAACTGAAATTGAAAATCAAGATGAAAATCAAGATCAAAATCAAAATGAAAATCAAGATCAAAATCAAAATGAAAATCAAGATGAAAATTATCAAGATGAAAATCAAAATGAAAATCAAGATGAAAATCAAAATGAAAATCAAGATGAAAATCAAGATGAAAATTATCAAACTGAAAATCAAGATGAAAATTATCAAGATGAAACTCAAGATGAAAATCAAGATGAAAATTATCAAAATGAAATTCAAGATGAAAATTATCAAGATGAGAATCAAAATGAAATTCAAGATGAAAATTATCAAGATGAAAATGAAACTCAAGATCAAAATTATCAAGATGAAAATGAAATTCAAGATCAAAATGAAATTCAAGATGAGAATTACCAAAATGAAACTCAAAATGAAAATGAAATTCAAGATGAAAATTATCAAAATGAAAATGAAATTCAAGATGACAATGAAATTCAAGATGAAAATTATCAAGATGAAAATGAAATTCAAGATGAGAATTACCAAAATGAAAATGAAATTCAAGATGAAAATGAAATTCAAGATGAAAATGAAATTCAAGATGAAAATGTAAATGAAAATTATCAAGATGAAAATTATCAAAATGAAAATTATCAAAATGAAAATTATCAAAATGAAAATGAAAATTATCAAGATGAAAATGAAAATTATCAAAATGAAAATCAAAATCAAAATGAAAATCAGGTAGAAGAAGAAGATTGGTTTGAATTAGATCATGAAGGAGATCCAAAATGCCGAGCAATTTGTGATTATGAAGCAAAAAGAGAAGTTGAATTATCTTTCAAAAAAGGGGAAGTAATATTCATAACAGGACAAAGCGAATCAGGATGGTGGCAAGGAGAAACACGAGAATCAATAGGAGTTTTCCGAAGTGATTTAATAGAAATGGTTGATGAAACAAAAGATACAAACATTGATAAATTCTCAGATATTTCAGGATTTGCAGCATTTGATCCATTAAATCAATCAGAAAACAGCAATCAAAATAAACCAAATAATGTAAACAACAAAACAGAAACAGAAACAAAACCAATGAATGAAACCGCGCCGAAAAATATTGGAAATATTGGAAATACAAATCAAAATGTTGCAAATGAACCACAAAATCGAAATGTGATTTCTGAAGGACAAAGCCTTATTAAAAACACAGAATTATCAATATTTTCACCACTAGATCCAAAAGATCTCCCACAAAATAAGAAACCCGACAAAAGAATAGTTGTGGAAGTGCAAGAAGTTCAAGAAGATTATGATGAGCATGAAAACGATATCAAAGTACAAGCCGTTAAATCTTATAAATCAAAAAAACCGTCGGAACTCTCTTTCAAAAAGGGAGACATTCTTTATCTTTATGGAGAATTAGGAAATGGTTGGGCTCAAGGAGAAACGGTTAATGGAGAAATTGGCAACTTTTTATTGAAAAAAGTGAAATATTTGGATAAAAATCAAAACAAGTCAAAAAACTCAAAAAAGAAAAATCAGAACAAAAAAAAAGAACCAAAGAAAAAAAACTCCAAAAATCAAAACGTTTCACAAAACGAACCAAAAGTAACACAAACACAAACACAAACACAAACACAAATACCAACAAAAGAAGTACCAATTGTTTCAACGCCTCCAACAATACAGAAAAAGCCGAATGTCCAAAGAGTTGAAGTGGAGACGTTTGACGAAAATGAGTATGCATATGATCCAGATGAGGATCATATTGGTGATCCTAAAGTTTGTGCCATTTGCGATTATCAACCAAAGAGAGATGTCGAACTTTCTTTCAAAAAAGGTGATGTTGTTTATGTTACTGGTCAAAGTGAATCGGGTTGGTGGCAAGGTGAAACAAGAGATGGTGATATTGGTGTTTTTAAAGCAGAATTTTTTGAAGTTACTGATGAAGAATCTTTGCAAAATTTAAATAAATTTCAAGATATAGCTGGGTTTACAATTTCTCAAGCTCAAATAAATCAGAATCAAAAATTCAAAGAAAAAGAAAATGGAAATGAAAATGAAAATGAACAAGAAATATTATTTACAACAACGTAAAATATTTAATAATATATTAAATAATATTTAATAATAATATTTAATAATAATATTTAATAATAATATTCAAAAATAATATTCAAAAATAATATTCAATAATAATATTTAATATAATATTCAAAAATAATATTCAAAAATAATATTAAATAATATTTAATAATAATATTTAATAATAATATTCAAAAATAATATTCAAAAATAATATTCAAAAATAATATTCAAAAATAATATTCAAAAATAATATTCAAAAATAATATTCAAAAATAATATTCAAAAATAATATTCAAAAAAAATATTTAAAAATAATATTCAATAATTAAAAATATTCAAAAATAATAATATTTAATAATAATATTTAATAATAATATTTAATAATAATATTTAATAATAATATTAAATAATAATATTCAAAAAAATATTTAAAAATAATATTCAAAAAAATATTTAAAAATAATATTCAAAATAATATTTAAAATAAATATAGTGCATTGTTTGATTTTGTAGCACAACAAGAACATGATTTATCATTTAGTAAAGGAGAAACAATATCAGTTTTAGCATTAAGTACAACAGGATGGTGGTTTGGAAGAAATACAAAAAATGAAGAAGGAATGTTTCCGTAAGAAATTAAAAATCAAAATTAAAATTAAATTAAAATTAAAATTAAAATTAAAATCAAAATCAAAATTAAAATTAAAATTTATTTGAATAGTGGAAATTATACTGAAAATTTTGCTGAATATAATGCAAGAATTGCTATTGAAAATCAAAATGAAGATAATTTACAAAAATATGCTGTTCGTGAAGCTTTTTCTGAGGTTGATGATGATTCACAAATGACAATCCAAAAAGGTGATATTGTTATTTTACTTTCTGAAGAAGAACAAGGTTGGGTTTTTGCAAGAAATATTCAAACAAAAGAAGAAGGTTATATTCCTTTTGATTATATTACAAAGATGAATTAGTTTTTTTTTATCAGAAAAAAAATATCAAAATAATATTCAAAACAAAAAAAAATTTGGAAAACAATTTAATCAATCATTTTGTAATTCAAAAAAAATCATTTCAAAATAACTCAAAGCAAATTATTTGTACCTTTTTTTTTCAAATGAATCATTTGCAAGATTTTCTTTTTCTTTTTCATTTTCTTTTTTCTGGTGAAGTTTTCTTTTTTTCTTTTTAATTGATTTCCTTTTTTGAATTTGTTTGATTTAATTGAAAAAGAAATAAAAAAAGATTTTTTGGATTGAATTCTTCTTTTAATTTTAATTTCCAATTTAATTTTAATTTTAATTTCCAATTTAATTTTAATTTGATTTTGATTTTGATTTTAATTATTAAATTTTTTAATTAATAAATCAAATAAATTTGGATTTGTTTGATTTAATTGGAAATAATCAATTCCAAATTGAATTTCATCAATTATTTCTTGTGTAATTTGAATTTCTTCTTTAATTTGATTTGAATAAATCCAATATTCTAATATTTGAAATGATTTATTACTTAATTCACTATAATCTGTAACTTTATTTGATTTATCTTCAGTTACAGATAAAAACATTCCTCGATATAATTCACTTCTCATTATTAATATTAATTTGGGAAATTTATATTGTTTTTCTTTTCTTTCGATAATAAAATCTTTTTCATTTTCATTTTCATTTTCATTTAAATAAATTCTTTTCATTGTTTCTTCTATTTTTTCATTGGAATTTATAATTTCTTTAATTTCAGAATATAAATTTGGATTTATTTTAGAATTATTTGAATAAATCATTTCAAATATTTGATTTGATTCTTTAATTGATTTTTTTGAAATAATTTCTTGAAGTTTTTCAATTTGATTTTGATTTTGATTTTGATTTAATCTATATTTCAATATTAATTTATGAGCTTCAATTATTTCTCCATTTTTGGTTTTAAATGAAATATCACAAAATTCTTTTCTTTCAAATAATTTTATCAAATCTTCTTCAAGATTGGAAAGAGAAGAAGGAGAATAATAAAGAAATGATTTATTATATCCACAAGAAATATGATAATTAGAAATATTTTCATTAAATCTTAATTTAGGAAGTTCAATTTGAATTGGAATTCGGTGATCTTTTATATCTCCATTTCCTAATTCACCATAATTATTACGTCCAAATCCAATTAGTTTCCCTTTGGAAGTTAAAATCAAATTATGAAAGCATCCAACAGAAAAATCAAGAATATTATCTTCATCATTTTCAAATAAAGATGATTTGATTTCAGTAAATTCATAAGTATAGCTATTTTCATTTTTGCCAAGTCCATTAAATCCAGAATCTCCACATGAATAAAGTTTTCTTTTTGGATTTTCATTTTCATTTTCATTTTCAATCAACATTACTGAATGAGCATATCCACATTTAATATCAATTATTTTACCTTTTGGAATATTTTGGATTTGAGTTAATTTATTAATATTTGTTTCTTTTCTTGATTCTCCTAATCCAAGTTGAACATATTGGTTATTACCACATCCAAATAATTCTTGATTTGAATTTAAAAGAAAAACATGATTTGAAGAATTTCCTGAAAATATTTTAGAAACATTTTTCATCATTAAAATTGGTTTTTCTGTTTTTTGAAGTGTTTTAGAATCAAAACCAAGTTGACCATATTCATTTGAACCAATTCCATAAGCATTTTGATTTGAAGTTAATAAGTAAATTGAACTAAATCCAGAAACAATATCTTCAACTATTCTATCATTTGTATCTTCAATTAATGATGAAATATTGATAAATTGTTTTGAATTAATATCATTTCCTTTGGCAAATACATTTCCTTCTTTTGTTAAAATAGCTTTGTTTTGAAAACCAACAGTTGCTTTTTGAATATTTTCTTCAATTTGGATTTTTTCAGGATTTTGTTTTGAATCATTTTCATTTAAGTATTCTATTGCTTTTCCATTTTCAAAAATGAAAAATATTCCAAAATAACCTGAAGAAATTTGTTTAATTTGTTTTTCATTTTCATTTTCATTTTCATTTTCGAATTTAAATTGGATTGGTTTTGTTATTTTATATAGTTCATTTTTGATAAGTTTTGGATTTTGATTTGAACCAAAAAATAAAATTTCATTCATTTTTAAAAAGAAAAAAATGAAAAAATGTTTTTGGAATTTTAATTTTAATTTTAATTTTGATTGGAATTTTAATATTAATTTTATTAATAATTTCTTGTTTAAAAAATTAAACATTTATCTTTTTTCTTTTGATTTTGATTTTGAATTTGAATTTGAATTTGGTTTGTATTTTGTTTTGGATTTTGAATATTAAATTTGTTAATTAATAAATCAAGTAAATTTGGATTTGTTTGATTTAATTGGAAATAATCAATTCCTATTTTAATTTCACCAATTATTTCTTGTGTAATTTTAATTTCATCTTTAATTTGATTTGAATAAATCCAATATTCAAATATTTGAAATGATTTATTACTTAATTCACTATAATCTTTAACTTTATTTGATTTATCTTCAGTTACAGATAAAAACATTCCTCGATATAATTCACTTCTCATTATTAATATTAATTTTGGAAATTTATATTGTTTTTCTTTTCTTTCAATTATAAAATCTTTTTCATTTTCATTTTCATTTTCATTTAAATAAATTCTTTTCATTGTTTCTTCTATTTTTTCATTAGAATTTATAATTTCTTTAATTTCAGAATATAATTTTGGATTTATAATTTTATTTGAATAAATCATTTCAAATATTTGATTGGATTCTTTAATTGATTTTTTTGAAATAATTTCTTGAAGTTTTTCAATTTGATTTTGATTTTTTTGATTTAATCTATATTTCAATATTAATTTATGAGCTGAGATTATTTCTCCATTTTCGGTTTTAAATGAAATATTACAAAATTCTTTTCTTTTAAATAGTTTTATCAAATCTTCTTCAAGATTGGAAAAAGAAGAAAGAAAAGGAGAGTAATAAAGAAATGATTTATTGTATCCACAAGAAATATGATAATTGGAAATTTCTTCATTAAATCTTAATTTAGGAAGTTCAATTTGAATTGGAATTCGGTGATCTTTTATATCTCCATTTCCTAATTCACCATAATAATTACGTCCAAATCCAATTAGTTTCCCTTTGGAAGTTAAAATCAAATTATGAAAGCAACCAACAGAAAAATCAAGAATATTATCATCATTTTCAAATAAAGATGATTTGATTTCAGTAAATTCATAAGTATCTCCATTTTTTTCAAGACCATTAAAAAAATATATTCCACATGAATAAAATTTTCTTTTTGGATTTTCTTTTTCATCATCTTCTTCAATCAACATTATTGAATGTTCACATCCACATTGAATATCAATTATTTTACCTTTTGGAATATTTTGGATTTGAGTTAATTTTGGGATTTTTTGTTCTCTTCTTGATTCTCCTAATCCAAGTTGACGTTGTTCATTCCATCCGCATCCAAATAATTCTTGATTTGAATTTAAAAGAAAAACATGATAAGATGTATTTCCTGAAAATATTTTAGAAACATTTTTCATCATTAAAATTGGTTTTTCTGCTTTTTTAAGTGTTTTAAAATCAAAACCAAGTTGACCATATTCATTTGAACCAATTCCATAAGCATTTTGATTTGAAGTTAATAAGTAAATTGAACTAACTCCAGAAACAATATCTTTAATTATTCTATCATTTTTATCTTCAATTAATGATGAAATATTGATAAATTCTTTTGGATTTTTTGGATTAATATCTTTTCCTTTGGCAAATACATTTCCTTCTTTTGTTAAAATAGTTTCATTTCCCCAACCAACAGTTACTTTTTGAATATTTTCTTCAATTTGAATTTTTTCAGGATTTTGTTTTAAATAATTTTCATTTAAATATTCTATTGCTTTTCCATTTTCAAAAAGGAAAATTATTCCAAAATAACCTGTTGCAATTTGTTTAATTTGTTTTTCATTTTTTTTTATTTTCATTTTCATTTTCATTTTCATTTTCATTTTCATTTTCAAATTTAAATTGAATTGGTTTTATTATTTTATCTGGTTCATTTTTGAAAAGTTTTGGATATTCATTTTCACCAAAAAATAAAATTTCATTCATTTTTAAAAAGAAAAAAATGAAAAATGTTTTTGGAATTTTAATTTTGATTTTAAATTTAAATTTAAATTTAATTTTAATTTTGATTGGAATTTTAATTTTATTAATAATTTCTTGTTTAAAAAATTAAACATTTATCTTTTTTCTTTTGATTTTGATTTTGATTTTGAATTTTAATTTTGATTTTAGTTTTGATTTTAATTTTTATTTTAATTTTAATTTTGATTTTAATATTAATTTTATTAATAATTTCTTGTTTAAAAAATTAAACATTTATCTTTTTTCTTTTGATTTTGATTTTGAATTTGAATTTGAATTTGGTTTGTATTTTGTTTTGGATTTTGAATATTAAATTTGTTAATTAATAAATCAAGTAAATTTGGATATGTTTGATTTAATTGAAAATAATCAATTCCTATTTTAATTTCATCAATTATTTCTTGTGTAATTTGAATTTCATCTTTAATTTGATTTGAATAAATCCAATATTCTAATATTTGAAATGAGTTATTACTTAATTCACTATAATCTTTAACTTTATTTGATTTATCTTCAGTAACAGATAAAAACATTCCTCGATATAATTCACTTCTCATTATTAATATTAATTTAGGAAATTTATATTGTTTTTCTTTTCTTTCAATAATAAAATCTTTTTCATTTTCATTTTCATTTTCATTTAAATAAATTCTTTTAATTGTTTCTTCAATTTTTTCATTAGAATTTATAATTTCTTTAATTTCAGAATATAAATTTGGATTTATTTTAGAATTATTTGAATAAATCATTTCAAATATTTGATTTGATTCTTTAATTGATTTTTTTGAAATAATTTCTTGAAGTTTTTCAATTTGATTTTGATTTTGATTTAATCTATATTTCAATATTAATTTATGAGCTTTGATTATTTCTCCATTTTTGGTTTTAAATGAAATATCACAAAATTCTTTTCTTTCAAATAATTTTATCAAATCTTCTTCAAGATTGGAAAAAGAAGAAAGGAAAGGAGAATAATAAATAAACGATTTATGAAATCCACAAGAAATATGATAATTGGAAATTTCTTCATTAAATCTTAATTCAGGAAGTTCAATTTGAATTGGAACTGGTCGATTTTCTGTATCTCCAGTTCCTAATTGACCATATTCATTATATCCAAATCTCAGCAATTTCCCTTTGGAAGTTAAAATAAAATTATGAAAACAACCAACAGAAAAATCAAGAATATTATCATCATTTTCAAATAAAGATGATTTGATTTCAGTAAATTCATAAGTATCTCCATTTTTTTCAAGACCATTAAAAAAATATCTTCCACATGAATAAAATTTTCTTTTTGGATTTTCTTTTTCATCATCTTCTTCAATCAACATTATTGAATGAGCATATCCACATTGAATATCAATTATTTTGCCTTTTGGAATATTTTGGATTTGAGTTAATTTTTTGATTTTTATTTCTTTTCTTCTTGATTCTCCTAATCCAAGTTGACGTTGTTCATTATTACCGCATCCAAATAATTCTTGATTTGAATTTAAAAGAAAAACATGATTTGAAGAATTTCCTGAAAATATTTTAGAAACATTTTTCATCATTAAAATTGGTTTTTCTGTTTTTTTAAGTTTTTTAAAATCAAAACCAAGTTGACAATTTTCATTTAAACCAATTCCATAAGCATTTTGATTTGAAGTTAATAAGTAAATTGAACTCCAAGCAGAAGCAATATCTTTAATTATTCTATCATTTGGATCTTCAATTAATGATGAAATATTGGTAAATTGATTTGGATTTTTTGAATTAATACCTTTTCCTTTGGCAAATGCATTTCCTTCTTTTGTTAAAATAGCTTTGTTTTGAAAACCAACAGTTGCTTTTTGAATATTTTCTTCAATTTGTATTTTTTCAGGATTTTGTTTTGAATCTCTTAAGTATTCTATTGCTTTTCCATTGTTAAAAAGGAAAATTGTTCCAAAATAACCTGTTGCAATTTGTTTAATTTGTTTTTCATTTTTATTTTCATTTTCATTTTCATTTTCATTTTCATTTTCATTTTCATTTTCATTTTCATTTTCATTTTTATTTTTATTTTCAAATTTAAATTGAATTGGTTTTGTTATTTTATCTGGTTCATTTTTGAAAAGTTTTGGATATTCATTTTGACCAAAAAATATAATTTCATTCATTTTTGAAAAGTAAAAAATGAAAAAAAATTTTTGGAATTTTTATTTTAATTTTAATTTTAATTTTAATTTTAATTTTAATTTTAATTTTAATTTTAAATTTAATTTTAATTTTAATTTTGATTTTAATTTTGATTTTAATTTTAATTTTAATTTTGATTTTGATTTTAATTTTGATTTTAATTTTAATTTTAATTTTAATTTTAATTTTAATTTTGATTTTAATTTTGATTTTAATTTTAATTTTAATTTTGATTTTAATTTTAATTTTAATTTTGATTTTAATTTTAATTTTGATTTTGATTTTAATTTTGATTTTAATTTTAATTTTAATTTTGATTTTTATTTTAATTTTAATTTTAATTTTAATTTTAATTTTTAATTTTTAATTTTAATTTTAATTTTAATTTTAATTTTAATTTTAATTTTAATTTTGATTTTAATTTTAATTTTAATTTTAATTTTAATTTTAATTTTAATTTTAATTTTAATTTTAATTTTAATTTTAATTTTAATTTTAATTTTAATTTTAATTTTGATTTTAATTTTAATTTTAATTTTAATTTTAATTTTAATTTTGATTTTGATTTTAATTTTGATTTTAATTTTAATTTTGATTTTGATTTTGATTTTAATTTGATTTTGAATTTGATTTTATTTTAATTTTAATTTTAAATTTTGATTTTGATTTTTAATTTTAATTTTAATTTTGATTTTAATTTTAATTTTAATTTTAATTTTAATTTTAATTTTAATTTTGATTATTAAATTTCTTAATTAATAAATCAAGTAAATTTGGATATGTTTGATTTAATTGAAAATAATCAATTCCTGTTTCTAATTCTTCAATGATTTCTTGTGTAATTTCAATTTCATCTTTAATTTGATTTGAATAAATCCAATATTCAAATATTTGAAATGATTTATTACTTAATTCACTATAATCTGTAACTTTATTAGATTTATCTTCAGTAACAGATAAAAACATTCCTCGATATAATTCACTTCTCATTATTAATATTAATTTGGGAAATTTATATTGTTTTTCTTTTCTTTCAATTATAAAATCTTTTTCATTTTCATTTTCATTTAAATAAATTCTTTTCATTGTTTCTTCAATTTTTTCATTTGAATTTATAATTTCTTTAATTTCAGAATATAATTTTGGATTTATTTTGGAATTATTTGAATAAATCATTTCAAATATTTGATTTGATTCTTTAATTGATTTTTTTGAAATAATTTCTTGAAGTTTTTCAATTTGATTTTCATTTTGATTTAATCTATATTTCAATATTAATTTATGAGCTTTGATTATTTCTCCATTTTCTGTTTTAAATGAAATATCACAAAATTCTTTTCTTTCAAATAATTTTATCAAATCTTCTTCAAGATTGGAAAAAGAAGAAGGAGAATAATAAATAAACGATTTATGAAATCCACAAGAAATATGATAATTGGAAATTTCTTCATTAAATCTTAATTTAGGAACTTCAATTTGAATTGGAATTGGTCGATCATTTGTATTTCCAGTTCCTAATTGACCAGAATCATTATGACCAAATTCAATTAGTTTCCCTTTGGAAGTTAAAATCAAATTATGAAAACATCCAACAGAAAAATCAAGAATATTATCATCATTTTCAAATAAAGATGATTTGATTTCAGTAAATTCATGAGTATCTTCATTTTTGCCAAGTCCATTAAAGTAATATCTTCCACATGAATAAAATTTTCTTTTTGGATTTTGATTTTGATTTTGATTTTCATTTTCAATCAACATTATTGAATGAGCATATCCACATTGAATATCAATTATTTTACCTTTTGGAATATTTTGGATTTGAGTTAATTTTGGGATTTTTCTTTCTTTTTTTCTTGATTCTCCTAATCCAAGTTGACCATATTCATTCAAACCACATCCAAATAATTCTTGATTTGAATTTAAAAGAAAAACATGATTTGAAGAATTTCCTGAAAATATTTTAGAAACATTTTTCATCATTAAAATTGGTTTTTCTGTTTTTTGAAGTGTTTCAGAATCAAAACCAAGTCTACCTTCATAATTTGAACCAATTCCATAAGCATTTTGATTTGAAGTTAATAAATAAATTGAACTCCAAGCAGAAACAATATCTTCAACTACTCTATCGTTTGTATCTTCAATTAATGATGAAATATTGATAAATTGTTTTGAATTAATATCATTTCCTTTGGCAAATACATTTCCTTCTTTTGTTAAAATAGCTTTGTTTTGAAAACCAACAGTTGCTTTTTGAATATTTTCTTCAATTTGAATTTTTTTCAGGATTTTGATTTGAATCATTTTCATTTAAGTATTCTATTGCTTTTCCATTTTCAAAAATGAAAATTGTTGCGAAATAACCTGTTGCAATTTGTTTAATTTGTTTTTTATTTTCATTTTCATTTTCATTTTCATTTTTATTTTCATTTTTATTTTCATTTTTATTTTTATTTTCAAATTTAAATTGAATTGGTTTTATTATTGCACTTGGTTCATTTCTGATAAGTTTTGGATATTCATTTTGACCAAAAAATATAATTTCATTCATTTTTGAAAAGAAAAAAATGAAAAAATGTTTTTGGAATTTTTATTTTAATTTTAATTTTAATTTTAATTTTAATTTTAATTTTAATTTTAATTTTAATTTTTATTTTAATTTTAATTTTAATTTTAATTTTAATTTTGATTATTAAATTTGTTAATTAGTAAATCAAATAAATTTGGATTTGCTTGATTTAATTGGAAATAATCAATTCCTGTTTCTAATTCTTCAATGATTTCTTGTGTAATTTCAATTTCATCTTTAATTTGATTTGAATAAATCCAATATTCAAATATTTGAAATGATTTATCACTTAATTCACTATAATCTGTAACTTTATTAGATTTATCTTCTGTAACAGATAAAAACATTCCTCGATATAATTCACTTCTCATTATTAATATTAATTTAGGAAATTTATATTGTTTTTCTTTTCTTTCAATTATAAAATCTTTTTCATTTTCATTTTCATTTTCATTTAAATAAATTCTTTTCATTGTTTCTTCAATTTTTTCATTGAAATTTATAATTTCTTTAATTTCAGAATATAATTTTGGATTTATAATTTTATTTGAATAAATCATTTCAAATATTTGATTTGATTCTTTAATTGATTTTTTTGAAATAATTTCTTGAAGTTTTTCAATTTGATTTTGATTTTTTTGATTTAATCTATATTTCAATATTAATTTATGAGCTTCAATTATTTCTCCATTTTCGGTTTTAAATGAAATATTGCAAAATTCTTTTCTTCTAAATAGTTTTATCAAATCTTCTTCAAGATTGGAAAAGGAAGAAGGAGAATAATAAAGAAATGATTTATGAAATCCACAAGAAATATGATAATTAGAAATATTTTCATTAAATCTTAATTTAGGAAGTTCAATTTGAATTGGAACTGATTGATTTTCTGTATCTTCAGTTCCTAATTGGCCATAATCATTATGACCAAATTCAATTAGTTTCCCTTTGGAAGTTAAAATCAAATTATGAAAGCATCCAACAGAAAAATCAAGAATATTATCATCATTTTCAAATAAAGATGATTTGATTTCAGTAAATTCATGAGTATCTTCATTTTGGCCAAGTCCATTAAAGTAATATCTTCCACATGAATAAAATTTTCTTTTTGGATTTTGATTTTGATTTTCATTTTCAATCAACATTACTGAATGAGCATATCCACATTGAATATCAATTATTTTACCTTTTGGAATATTTTGGATTTGAGTTAATTTATTAATATTTGTTTCTTTTCTTGCTTCTCCTAATCCAAGTTGAACATATTGGTTATTACCGCATCCAAATAATTCTTGATTTGAATTTAAAAGAAAAACATGATTTGAAGAATTTCCTGAAAATATTTTAGAAACATTTTTCATCATTAAAATTGGTTTTTCTGTTTTTTGAAGTGTTTTAGAATCTAAACCAAGTTGACCAAAATAATTTGAACCAATTCCATAAGCATTTTGATTTGAAGTTAATAAGTAAATTGAACTCCAAGCAGAAACAATATCTTCAATTACTCTATCATTTGTATCTTCAATTAATGATGAAATATTGATAAATTGTTTTGAATTAATATCATTTCCTTTGGCAAATACATTTCCTTCTATTGTTAAAATAGCTTTGTTTTGAAAACCAACAGTTGCTTTTTGAATATTTTCTTCAATTTGGATTTTTTCAGGATTTTGATTTGAATCATTTAAGTATTCTATTGCTTTTCCATTTTCAAAAATGAAAAATATTCCAAAATAACCTGATGAAATTTGTTTAATTTGTTTTTCATTTTGTTTTTCATTTTCATTTTCATTTTCATTTTCATTTTCAAATTGAATTGGTTTTATTATTGCATTTGATTCATTTCTGATAAGTTTTGGATATTCATTTTGACCAAAAAATATAATTTCATTCATTTTTAAAAAGTAAAAAAAATGAAAAAATGAAAAATAAAAGAAAAAAAATTTTTTTTTCATTTTTTTCATTTTTCTCTTTTTCATAAATCAACACACAAAAAAAATGTTATGGTTTTTAACACTAACTCAGTCATGCAATTTAGCATGTAAATATTGTGGGAGTTCAGAAAACTTTGATATTGAGGATCTAAGTCCACATCCACGAGAAATAAGCTTTGATCTTAACCTATTGAAACGTATACAAAAAGATCCTGATCCAGTTATTGCATTTTACGGAGGCGAACCGTTATTGAAAATGCGACTCTTCAAGCAGATAATGGAGCTTATTCCGAACGCAAAATACGTTTTACAAACAAACGCGATTTTGCTGTCAAAATTAAAAACGGAAATTCTTCACAAATTCGACTGCATTTTAATTTCCGTTGACGGAGATGAAAAAGTAACGGACTATAATCGCGGCGAGGGGACGTATCAAAAAGTGCTTGAGAACATTCGGAACATCCGCGAAAGAGGGTTTAAGGGGGATTTAATTGCGCGGATGACGATATCCGAAGTTAGTGATATTTACACTGACGTTCTCCATTTAATTTCACTTGGGTTATTTGACCATATCCATTGGCAAATTGACTGTTTGTGGGACAGTGAGATGACCGCGCGCTGGAAGGACTTCTACAAGTGGCGCGATGAGATCTACAATCCAGGAATCACCAAGCTCGCCGCGCTTTTTATTGAGGAACTGCGAAAGGGGAACGTTCTTCCAATCGTTCCTTTTTTGGGTTTGCTGTCAAGTTTTATTGAGGGTAAAAAAGCAACTCTTCGTTGCGGTGCTGGTAGAACTTCATTCAATATCACGACTGGCGGCTATGTCAATGCTTGTCCTGTTGCTCCTGAGTTCGATCCTATTTCTAAACTTGATGATGATTTTGACCCTAATTCCGTTAGAGATTCGGTTTTTATTGGCGGTCTTTGTAATGATTGTGAAATCCTTGATAAATGTGGTGGAAGATGCTTATATACTAATAAAAATATGTGGTGGGGTAAAAAAGGTTTTCGTGCTGTTTGTAATACTGTTAAACACTTGGTTGCTCAGATGGATGAGATTTTGCCTGAAGTTAAGGATCTTGCTCAAAAAAAAGTTTTTGATATGGACTTGATGAATTATCCAAAATATAATAATACTTGCGAGATTATTCCCTAAAAAATTTAAAACAAAAAAGAAAACAAACAAAAAAGAAAACAAACAAAAAAGAAAACAAATTAAATTAGATTAAATTAGAATAGAAAAGTGGAACAAAAAATAATTGGAAAAATTTATTTCAAAAATCAAAAAAATAAAAATAAAAAATAAAAATAAAAAATCTTTTCTCTTTCTTATTTATTAATATTATTAATAATAGTAATAATAATAAAATCCCTCACAAATTATCTTATAAGGTCCTGTTTGCCAAATCCTTTCTAAATTCTCATCACATTCAAGAAATAAATCTCCTCCTTCCATATGTACTGTTGCAGATCTGCTAATTTTATTTGTCTTAACAGCAACAGCAAAAACAGCTGCAGCTCCAGATCCGCATGCTTTAGTACGTCCAGATCCTCTTTCCCAAACATACATTTTGATTTCGTTTTCAGATTTGATTTCTGCAAACTCACAATTTGTTTTGTTGGGAAACATCTTATGATTTTCAACTAAATAACCAACTTTTTCTACATCAATTTTTTCTAAATCTTCTACAAAAAAAACTGCATGAGGATTTCCCATTGAAACTGTTGATAATTTACTTTTAAATCCTTCAACTTCAAAGGATTCTTCGATAATCATTTGTAATCCAAAAATATTTTCAACTGGAATTTTTTCAATTTCAAAAATTGGTTTTGGAAGTTGTGCTTTAACAAGATTATTTCGGATAATTTCAACTTGAAGTTGGATTTGGTTTGAAAAAATGGAAAAGGTTTGATTTTTTTCAATTTGATTTTCATAAAGATAACCAGCAAGAGATCTTGTTGCATTTCCACAAATTTCTGCTTTACTTCCATCACTGTTATAAATTTCCATTAAATATTTTTTCTTTTTGATTCCTTTAATAACAACTAATCCATCAGATCCAATTCCAAAATTTCTGTTACTAATTTTTTTAGTAAGATCTTTTATATTTATATTTATATTTATATTTTGATTTTTGATTTTGATTTTGATTTTGAATTTGAAATTGATTTTGATTTTGATTTTGAAATTGATTTTGATTTTGATTTTGAAATTGATTTTGATTTTGAATTTGATTTTGATTTTCATTTTGATTTTGATTTTTGGATTTGAGTTCTTTTGAATGAATAAAAATATAATCATTTCCAAGTGCTTCAATTTTAAAGAATTTAATTTTAATTTTATTATTTTGATTATTCATTTTTTAAATTATTATTTTGATGAAGAAAAAAAAATGAAAAAAAATTTAATTTTTCGCTTTTTTTTTTCTTTTGATGATTTTCATTTTTTTCTTGTTGGATTTTAAAATGGAAAATTTCTTTTTTTCCTCATTCTTTTTATATTTGGATTTTCTTATTCAATTTAGTAAAATAAAAATTAAAAATATTTAATCAATTTTAAATTAAAATTTTTTCATTTATTAATTTATATAATTTTTAATTAATTTTTTTTTAGTAAAAATGATCCTGCACCTGGACCTGGTGTTATTCAAATTTATTATTATTCTTCATGGGGTGCAAACACACATATCCACTACAGCGCAAATAACGGACAATGGACACCAGGTAAAACAATTTAACGAAATCAAATTTTAAATTTCATTCTAATTTTTAAATTTATCCAAACAAAAAAAAATTAACAAAACGGGAAATTGAATTTTTTTGCTCAACAAAAGTTCCTGGAGTTTTAATGAACATATCAACAAACTCAACATGGCCACCACCGAACTTTTATGTGAGAGCATTCTACGCGAACACAATGCAATTTGTATTTACAGATGGGAATGGAAATTGGGATCATTATAAAACTGGTGGAAATTACTACATCTCAATGCCAGGTATTTATGTGGTTCAGAATCATGATATCCAGGTCATACATACTTATCCAGATGCTTGTCCTGGAAACCCTCCTTGTTCTAATCATGGAACTTGTGTTAATGGAACTTGCGATTGTCAAGATGGCTATTATACTGCTAATTGTTCTCTTTATTGTAATCCTGATGACCATATTTTGTGTGAAGATGGCACAAGGTGTGTTGTTGGTCATACTTGTCCTCCTCTTCCTGGTTTGTTTATTTTTTTATATTTTAATTTCAAAATCAAATTCAAAATCAAAATCAAATTCAATTTCAAAATCAAAATCAAATTCAAAATCAAATTTAAAATTAAAATTAAAATCAAAATCAAAATCAAAATCAAAATTCAAAATCAAAATTAAAATCAAAATCAAAATCAAAATCAAAATTAAAATCAAAATTAAAATCAAAATCAATTTAAAAATCAAAATTAAAATCAAAATCTAAATCAAAATCTAAATCAAAATCAAAATCAAAATCAAAATCAAAATCAAAATCAAAATCAAAATCAAAATCAAATTCAATTTCAAATTCAATTTCAAATTCAAAATCAATTTCAAAATCAAAATCAAAATCAAAATAAAATTCAATTTCAATTTCAATTTCAAAATCAAAATCAAATTCAAAATCAAATTCAAAATCAAAATCAAAATCAAAATCAAAATCAAAATCAAAATTAAAATCAAAATTAAAATCAAAATTAAAATCAAAATCAAAATCAAAATCCAAATCAAAATCAATATCAAAATCAAAATCAAAATCAATTTCAAATTCAAAATTTAAATCAAAATCAAAATCAAAATCAAAATTAATTTCAAAATCAATTTCAAAATCAAAATCAAAATCAAATTCAAAATCAAAATCAAAATCAAAATCAAAATCAAAATCAAAATCAAAATCAAAATTAAAATCAAAATCAAAATTGAAATTAAAATCAAAATCAAAATCAATTTCAAAATAAAAATCAAAATTAAAATCAAAATCAAAATAATCAAAATAAATCAAAATCAAAATTAATTTCAAAATTAAAATCAAAATCAAAATCAAAATCAATTTCAAAATCAATTTCAAAATCAAAATCAAAATCAAAATCAAAATCAATTTCAAAATTAAAATCAAAATCAAAATTAAAATCAAAATCAAAATCAAAATCAAAATAAATCAAAATCAAAATTAATTTCAAAATTAAAATCAAAATTAAAATCAAAATCAAAATCAAAATCAATTTCAAAATCAATTTCAAAATCAAAATTATAATCAAATTCAAATTCAAATTCAAATTCAAAATTGAAATCAAAATCAAATTCAATTTCAAATTCAAAATTAAAAGGTTGCGAAATTTTCACAGATGGAAAATGTTCAGGAGATGAAATTAACATGCCAGATAGTTTTGCAAATGTATATCAAAATAAATACACAGGAAATAAATCAACATAAGATTAAAATAAATAAAAAACATAATCAATTTTTAAAAAAATTTAGCGGAGATGGCAAACACCAGGACAAAATGATCCAGATTATCAATCATCATTTCAATATTACAATGTTCTTGTTGGATATGCTGATGTTAAATATTCTTCTGATAGAAAATCAGCAACTGTCAATTTAATTGGAATTCATAAAAACTCAGTTACTTTAACTTATGAATTTGATGGACAAACTCAATCTTCTTCTCAAAAAAGTTTTGATTCAAGTTTTAATAAACCTTTAACTTTGGCTATTTATGGTGCTGATGGTTCAAAATTAAAATTAGATCCTGTTGATTTTATGTGGAATACTCACACTCCAATTGTTCATGAATCTGGTGATTATAGAAATGGTCAAAAGGGTTCAATTATTGATTTATTTGGTAATTCAATTTCAATTTTAATTTCAATTTCAATTTCAAATTCAATTTCAATTTCAAATTCAATTTTAATTCCAATTTCAATTTTAATTTCAATTTTAATTTCAATTTTAATTCTAAATTCAATTTCAATTTTAATTCTAAATTCAATTTCAATTTTAATTTCAAATTCAATTTCAATTTCAATTTTAATTTCAAATTCAATTTCAATTTCAATTTTAATTTTAATTTTAAATTCAATTTCAATTTCAATTTTAATTTTAATTTCAATTTAAATTGAAATTTAAATTTTAATTTAAATTTCAATTTCAATTTTAATTTCAATTTTAATTTCAAATTCAATTCCAATTTCAATTTTAATTTCAATTTTAATTTCAATTTCAATTTTAATTTTAATTTCAATTTTAATTCTAAATTCAATTTCAAATTCAATTTTAATTTCAAATTCAATTTTAATTTTAATTTCAATTTTAATTTTAATTTCAATTTTAATTTCAATTTCAATTTCAATTCTAAATTCAATTTTAATTCTAATTTCAATTTTAATTTTAATTTTAATTTTAATTTTAATTTCAATTTCAATTTCAATTTCAATTTTAATTTTAATTTCAATTTTAAATTCAAATTCAATTTCAAATTCAATTTCAATTTTAATTTTAATTTTAATTTTAATTTCAATTTCAATTTCAATTTTAATTTCAATTTCAAATTCAATTTCAAATTCAATTTCAATTTTAATTTTAATTTTAATTTTAATTTCAATTTCAATTTCAATTTTAATTTCAATTTCAAATTCAATTTAAATTTCAATTTCAATTTCAATTTTAATTTCAATTTCAATTTTAATTTAAATTTCAATTTCAATTTCAATTTTAATTTTAATTTCAATTTTAATTTTAATTTCAATTTTAATTCTAAATTCAATTTCAATTCTAAATTCAATTTCAATTTTAAATTCAATTTCAATTTAAATTCAATTTCAATTTAAATTCAATTTCAAATATAAATCAAAATCTCAAATTCAAATTTTTCAAAATTTAATCCAAAAATAAAGGATGGCCTGATGAAGATATCGCTCAAGAATGTGAAAGCATTGGAAAAATGGGTTAGTTAAATTAATACAAAAATTCTTATCTCATTTAAATTTGTCTTATTCATTTTTCTTACTTTTTAAATCTTTCTAAATAATTTTTCATTTAAAATTCAATAATAATTTAAACAATAAAAAGGATATCTTGGAGTTAAACTATTTCCTCATCAAGAACAATTAATGTCTGATGAACCATTTAATGATCAAGTAATTTTTTAAAATTCAAAAATAAAAATCAAAAATAAAATTCAAAATTCTAAAAAAAAATTATATAAATTTTATAGTTAAATCCGTGGTACTTTTATTATCAGCCGTATGTGAAATAATTTATCTTAATTTTAAATTTAATAAGATTATTTAAATTATTTTATATTTTATATTTTAATTATTTAGTGTTAGCTATCGACTTCAAGGAAGACATGGTAAATATTTTAAAACAAAAATATTTGATTTCAATTTCATTCATTTTAAAAAATTCATTTTAAAAAATTTCTTTTTCTTTTTCTTTCCTTTCTAAAGGAACTAGGGATGTTCTTAGACAAACTATTGCAACTTGCAGATCTAATAAAGTTCGAGTTTATGCAGATGCTGTTACCAATGTTAGCAAATATTTTTATTTACTTTTATATATAAAAAAAATATCATAATATTAATTATTATCTAAAAAAAAAAATCAAATCAAATCAAATCAAATCAAATCAAATCATATTAAAATTATTTAGCACATGGTTGGATCAGGAAATGATATGCAATATCATCGAAACTCACCAAGTCAAGGAAGTAATTTATTAAAAATATTCTTTTTTTTCGATATTTTCCTTTTAAAAAAAAAATATCTTTAATTTTTCTTTAGATTGTGTTTATTGGCCACCAAAATCAAGTTCAGCAAGTGATGTCTCTCCATTTTATACACAAGGATTTTGTTATTCTGTATATTTTGATGATTAAATTAAATCCAATTAAATTCAATTAAATCAAATTAAATCCATTTTATCCAAAAAAAAATAGTATAATAACAATACTAATCTTCCACCAAGTCAAGAGTTTCCAGCTGTTCCTTATGGACCTCTTGATTTTCATTGTGAAAGACCTCTTAATTCTTGGACCTCTCCTTTAGATTTAAATGTACTAAAAAATGGATTTTATTTGAATAATTTTTTAATCATTTTTTAATCATATTTTAATTATATTTTAATCATATTTTAATAATATTTTAATTATATTTTAATTATATTTTAATTATTTTTTAATTATTTTTTAATAATATTTTAATTATATTTTAATCATTTTTTAATAATATTTTAATAATATTTTAATCATATATTTTAATCATATTTGAATATTTTTTAATCATTTTTTAATCATTTTTTAATCATTTTTTAATCATTTTAGGCTGGTTGGTTGACTGGTTTAGTTGATATTAATACTGAAAGGGAAAATGTTCAAGATAGAATTGCTGCATATCTTGTTTGTTTTTCTTTTTAATTAGAAATTCTTTTTCTTTAATTTAATTTAATTTAATTTAATTTAGACTGATTTAATTGGAATTGGTTTTACTGGTCTTAGAATTGATGGTATTTCTAAAATTTATTTTAAAATTTATTCTAAAATTTATTCTAAAATTTATTTCTAAATTTATTTCTAAATTTTATTCTAAAATTTATTCTAAAATTTATTTTAAAATTTATTTATAAATTTATTTCTAAAATTTATTCATAAATTTATTTATAAATTTATTTCTAAAATTTATTTCTAAATTTATTTCTAAAATTTATTCTAAAATTTATTCTAAAATTTATTCTAAAATTTATTTAATAAATTTATTCTAAAATTTATTTCTTAAATTTATTTCTAAAATTTATTTATAAATTTATTTCTAAAATTTATTTAAAATTTATTTAATAATTAAAATTAAAGCTGCAAAACATATCAAACCAGATGATTTAGTAGCAATTTTTACAAAACTCCGAACAAACTTAGGAGGAACATTCCCAGATGGTAAAAATAAAAAATAGAAGAACAAAAACAATAATAAAATTTAAAATCATTAACAAAAAAAAATAATTAATTTAATTATTGAATAATAGATTTCATTACTTGGTGGGAAATTCTTCTTGGAGGAGAAGCAGACATGCTCATGTGTAATGAAAATTCAGGATATAATTATGGGCAATATCTTGTTAATAAACTCCAAAATGCAGGATTTAGTTTGGATGATATCAAAAAAATCAAGATTTGGAATTCAGGATATCCCAAAGAACCTGATGTTAATTGCCAAACAGACTCACTAGGAAAATGGAGACAAGTGATTCAAAATGATGATCATGATCAAGTCATAATCAAAAAAAATAATTAATTTCTTTTATTTCAAACTCAAAATCTTTTTTGATAATTTTAATTTTATTCTTTGATTTTGAATATACAGCAAGAAGGTGGTTCTTCTTCAAGAGATATGGGAGATCAAGGTTCTGTTCTTGTTATTGATATGGATATTCCTAAACACAGATATTTTGAAGTCAAATTGTTCCAGGATCCTAATGGTGTTTCTGATAATGTATTTTATTTTGATTTTTTGATTTTTTGATTTTTAAAATTTATTTGAAAAATTTTCAAAATTAAAATTTTGTTTTAGAGTAATGAATGTCCAATAAGAAATGTTCTTTCTTCCTATTATTTCACAACAGCCCAAAACAATGGTAAAATATTAAAATAAATATTGAAATAAATATTCAAAATAAATATTAAAATTATTAAAATAAATATTAAAATAAATATTAAAATTATTAAAATAAATATTAAAATAAATATTAAAATTATTATTAAAATAAATATTATAATAAATATTATAATAAATATTTTAATAAATATTTTAATAAATATTCAAATAAATATTTAAATTATTAAAATAAATATTATAATAAATATTTAAATAAATATTAAAATGAATATTATAATAAATATTAAAATAAATATTAAAATAAATATTAAAATAAATATTATAATAAATATTAAAAATAAATATTCAAATCAATATTAAAATAAATATTTAAATAAATATTCAAAATAGTTCATGCAATTCCTGATGGGTTATCTGATTGTAGCTTATGCAAAGTTAATTGTGATACTTGTAATACAGTTACATACACTAAAGCATATCAAGGAGATAAATGTGGTTATGATGGTCCGGTTTATACTCGGTAATTCAAAATCAATAACAATAACAATAAAATAATAGAATTGATCAATTACAAAATCAAAATAAAAATAAAAATCAAAATCAAAATCAAAATCAAAATCAAAATCAAAATCAAAATCAAATCCAAATTCAAAATCAAAATCAAATTCAAAATCAAATTCAAAATCAAATTTAAAATCAATTTCCGATTCAAATTCAATATTTAATATTTGAAATTATAAACAAAGGAAATGATCTATGAACAAAAAATTAAAAATTAAACTTAAAACAACAATTAATACTTAAAATAAACTAATTGATCAATTACAAATTCATATTCAAACTCAAGATCAATTACACATTCAAATTCAAACTCAAATTCAAAATTAAAATAATCAAAACAAGTTGCATTCATTATTGAATATTGATATGAATTAACAAAATAAATTAAACTTAAAACAACAATTAATACTTAAAATAAACTAATTGATCAATTACAAATTCATATTCAAATTCAAATTCAAATTTATATACAAATTCAAATTCAAATTCAAATTCAAATTCTAAATAATCAAAACAAGTTGCATTCATTATTGAATATTGATATGAATCAACAAAATAAAAATTAAACTTAAAACAACAATTAATACTTAAAATAAACTAATTGATCAATTACAAATTCAAAATCAAAATCAAATTCAAATTCATATTCAAATTCAAATTCAAATTCAAATTCAAATTCAAATTCAAATTCAAATAATCAAAACAAGTTGCATTCATTATTGAATATTGATATGAATCAACAAAATAAAAATTAAACTTAAAACAACAATTAATACTTAAAATAAACTAATTGATCAATTACAAATTCAAATTCAAAATCAAATTCAAATTCAAATAACCAAAACAAATCAAA